>VZTV01001590.1:278-22016 GCA_013400875.1 Anhinga rufa | reverse complement strand
TCTTTTTTCTTTTTTTTTTTTTTGAGAGAGGGAGATTTGCAGTGCATCTTCAAAATAGCAGGTGTTAGGGTTTTTCATCATAATTCGTGACTTGGTTTCTTGTTAAATATAATAGTTAAGACATGTGATAACAAAGTGTGCATTTGAGCTATAAGTAGCCAGATTTGCAGTTTTGGGAGTTGAGTGGATCAAGACTTCAAGTGGTTCCATCACAAAGTGGGAGTTCTCAGTGTTTAATCACTGCTAGATGTTATCGTAGTAGAGACCTTTAAAAATAAAATAAAATAAAATAAAAAAGTTGAGACCTGTGTTTTGGTATTGTTTCCTTAACTTGTCCATGAGATGAGAAATTTTCCATTTCTTTGGAAACGGAACATTTACATCATCCTTATTGGCAGCACAGATAACGAAGTGTTTGACTACAGCAGATGTGAGCTGATAACAGCGGTGGACCGCTGCTGGTTAACCCATTCCTAAGGATGTGGGAGATAGAAATAACTGACATGTTTTGTTGAGCTGTGTTTTGATAGGCCTTGATTTGGTAAAACCAACCCTAACCTTGAAATGTAGGTCCACCTGCCCCCTCCCTCTCCAGGCAGTAAGAAAACTTTCTCAGTGTCATCTCTGTCCAAATCACCACACAGTTAAGGGAAGAGGCTTGACTGTTTAAAGAGTGGTAGATATTGGAACTAAAGCTTGAGATCATCACATCCTTAATGTAAGCTTCCCTGTATCAAATATTTTGTCCGCTTTTCTCCTTGTGATCATAAAACCTAGTGAGAATAATCAGAATGCTCTTTTTCCCATTGAAAGAGTTGTCTCGCTCCAAGTGTCTTTTCCAGTGACTGTGCTTTCACTGTGAAGAAACAATCTGTCTAATCGAAATTTGACTTCTGTACCAGTGACCTTCTCAGCGATGCAGATCATAAAGCTTGTAATCAGCTCTTCACTTTCTTATTTTGTATGAGGTCCTTGGTGTAGGGTTGATTTAAACAATAGGTTTTTAATGAGTGAACTAGGATTTGTTAGCAGGCTCAACACAGATACATACATATTTTTCTTTCTAGACAATGTTTACGTTACTAATGTAAAGATAATACAGAATAAACTGGTTTTGGTGTTTGGTTTGTTGTTTTTTTTTTTAAATTCAGAAATCTATTTTTATTTTCTGTTAACTTTTTTTCCCTTTTTCTGTTTTGGTAGTGTTTATGTAGTGCTCAAGCCCTGGACATGTGTCCTAAATTTAGGACCCGAGGGAACAGACAGTGGTTTGGATTAGCATTTGCCACAGTGCAGCAAAAATATTGAAATAACCTATTTCTGAATGTGAGAGGAGGCTGCTCACCTCAGTAGTCTGAGCAGTACAGGCATGTTCACAAGGCGAGGAGTAGCCAAAGCAGTAAGGAGGAGGAAGATCACAGCTGGCCTTTGGTGCCTTACATCTGGCTCCAGTGTGGAGTGGCATTCCTGAGCCTGCCTGGTCCAGTTCTCCTGAACATCATCACATCTAGTGATGTGACAGAGAGTTGTGCTTGTGTCACACTTGCGTAAAGGGGTATCTATATGGTAGATAGGACAACTGAAGTTACAACAATAAGAATGGGATGAAACCATGATGTAGGAAATGTGCTCTGAGAGGCAGGAGAAGTCTAAAGAAGTCAAGGGTAGTGGAAAACACTGGATAAGGAAGGAGAAATGGGAGAGAATTTGGAAGAAACCATGGAGGAAATGTCAGGAATCCAAGGAGCCCAGACCATCAGGGCAAGGCAGGGAAGCTGGGAAGGGAAGAGCAGGCCTGTCTGGAGTGGAGGTTGAGGGAGGTAATCAAAGCAGCAGTGTTCTCACAGGATGGGCAAGGAAGCAGTGGGTAAATAACCACTTGGCAGTAGCCAGAGTGAGGGAAGGGGATGTCAGTATTGCCAAGAGCTGTACAGCAGGGCAAAATTAATCATATACTAATTGAGTTTGAAATAGGGTTGTTTTGGCATGCATTTTCTGAGAAAGTGAAGCAACAGTTTTACGTGCTGCTTTGTTGTACTCAAATGAGTTTGAGCCAAGCTCTTATTTTCTTCCTTTGGAAAGAGCATCATACTCAGAATGCAATGAAAGGCTGATGGTTTGCTTTTTTCCCCAGCTGCATATGAGTGTTTATGTCTTACTTAAAAGCCTATTAAGAACAAATTATATTTTAAAGTTCCTGGGTCAGGTCCACTGAAAACCCAGTTATGCCTGCTGGCTTTTTGGTTCTGAGCCTGAACCACTGTATTACTCATGCCTGCTTGAAAATTCAGTTCAAGGTATTTTATTAAATGTGTTTGGCAGCAGTCTGAGGCAAAGGAATGGATGATAACTTTGAAGGTGTTGGTAGATCTGTGTGTTTTGGTGAATCAGATATGATGCACTGGCATAAACGTTTATATCATTTATAGTTGTACGCAGATGCAAATTACCAGAACAATTTAGAACTTGGCATATGCATGTAAATAATTGTTGTGTTTAATTTGAAGTCAAAAGAGAAAAAATAAAATATCCCCTGAAGATCTGAGCAAGCTTTTAAAGTTTTAATTTGAAGGGTGGGGGGGAAGCATAAGTGAAGATTAAGATAGTTTGACTTTGTATGTTTAAAAAAAGCCCTGAAATGGTCGTGATTTTTATAGATGTAAATTGACTGCTCAAAAATGGAATGGTGAAGGAATTCTGTGACTGGGGTTTAACCAAGTTAGTCACTGTTGATGATTATGTCTCATTACAGCAGGTGTGCTCACAGCATCAGATTTTAAATCTTTGTCTGCAGTTGCTCAGGGCTTTGCTAAACGTTATATTTGGCCTGAAACTGTCCCTAACAGCTTTAAACTGAAGAGGCTCAGAAGTCAAAGATATATAGGGACCCCCCAAAATGAGTCTAATGCAAGATTTTTGTGTTTGTATAAAAATATGTTTGACCTATATTTGAGAAGCTCTAGTGCCCTCAGGCCTTAAAATTTGGCAGTACTAGTCTGTGTCAAGGATTTTTCTGTGGAAAATCAACCCCAAATGAGCGAAGTGAATAAGCTTTTAAAAAATGTGTAGCTTGCATATGCTTACTGGTAGCTTGCTACAGTTGAGCTGTTGTGCTGCCAGAGACTCCATCTGTCCTCAGTGTTTTCCAGCTGGGGGCTAAAGCAGGGCTTTCCCTGCTCCGCACGACTGAGACCCATGGCAGACCTGAGAGGGGACAGGTCTTCTGCGCTCAGAGACTTCACAGGAGACATCAGGAAGGAATCTGGTTCAAACACAAAGGAGATAAAATACCAGGAATGAGGTCTGGATCTACCTGGGACACACTGAAACAACCCCCAGGGTCCAAGTCAGGAGAGCTTGGGCTTGAAGGTTTTAGGGTTACTGTGCAAAAAGAAGAGAAAACCAGAGGACTTGGAAGTGGAATTGGGGCTGCCTAGGTGGGAAGGTTTTGCTTAATAGAAGGGGACAGGCAGGAGGATGGTATAGAAAATCACTGTAGAGGGGAACAGTCACAAGTGTCTGTGCCTAAAAAAGCACGTTCACATCTGAGTCTGGGGTGGACCCTAGGTTTTCTCAGCCTCTCCAGGTCGGCAGGCCTGTGCAGAGCTGCCTGTCCAAACACGGCACTCCTGCAGCGCCAGCTGTTACGCAGAAGGCAGCAGCGTCCTGCTGCTTGTTTCTTTTGTGAGCTAATGGAGGAGAGACCTGCAGGGTGGTCAGGAGGCTTTCCTCCCTGATGAGGATCCATGTGGGCATGTCTTAAGGTGGAAAGTAGGGTTTTTATTTTAGTTACAATCCAGCACTTCATTTGCTAAAGTAATTTGACTTCTCCTTAGTGATTGAGTTAAAATAGCTTCTCTATTTTCCTATCTTAGTGATTGCATGTGTGTAATTACACCCATGTAGACAGTAACTTTGAAAACTGTTTTAGCTTTTAAACCTATTTGAGTGGCCCTTGTTGCCATGAAGATATTCCTTCCCCTCCATCTTTCATATGCAAATGAGTAATATGATTCTTCTATGCAGATATATAGAATTATCTGATTGGAAGCCTTAATATCATGTCTGTACCGGAAGTTTTGAGTATGACTCTCATATAACTTTACTAGCCTTGAAATTGCCTATCCATAAACATGAGATTTAGTGTAGGAGGCTTCTGGATTTTTTTTTTTTTCTCAGAGGAGAATTGCCTAGATTTATAAAACCAGAAAATATCTCTCTGCATTATGGTATTTGCAAAAGCAAAATGTGTTGCGTGGGAGCTACCATTTTCCTCGTAACGGGCAAAATGTACAGGGGGCGAGGAAGGAAGGAGGGGGGATGCTTCAGATGCAGGCAGTGGATGCAGTCTGGGGGAAAGGGGGAACAAATCTGTTCCTCTCTGTAATAAATACAGGTTCTCTTTCCAGTGTGGTAAAGAGCAGCTCCAATTCTGTATTAAGATTACTTGAAATTCTTGAGTTAATAAAACAGGAACTGTAACTCTGAAAATCAGCTCTCAAAAGCATATGTTCTAATGCCTGTGCAGTTATGGGTGAAATTTGATTAGTTTAACTTGAGATTAATTGGTAGAGATTAATTAACTCATCTATGTCCTGGGAAGCACATGGGAAAACTCTTTGCTGCTCAAATGTTTTATCAACTTGCGGCAAATGTTTACCCCACTATCTGAAGTAATTTACAGAGCTCATGGCAGAAATCTGGTATATTAACTTTTTGTTCCTCTCCTTATTCTCTTTTTTTCTTCACAGAAGGAGGTAGAGGAGAGCTCCAGGTTGTACATGTTGTCCCTTGTAACCAGCATCTCTTTCTGAAACTCCTGTGTGTGCATGCCTTGTTCTTCATGTAGCCAATTGCTCCCGCTGAGGAGCTGAGATTCAGTTTAGCATGTTACGGTTGTCAGAGGAATTGTTAACACTGTGTGTGAGTTAAGAGTCTGTTCAGTGCGTATTACCGTGTACAAAGTGGAAAACATGAATGCTTGGAGTGATCTCCTCCCTTTGGTGCTCTGTGGGGTGTGTGTAAAGTGCACAGGCACCACGCTAGCAGAGTGCAAATTGTTTATCATGTCTTTTCCAATCTTCCTCTTTATGAATCTTGTTTAAACCAAGTATTTCCTCATTTTTCCTCAGTTATATTATTTCATTCCATCTCTATCAGGTTTGTACACTTACAGCAATTAAAGTCAAAAGTACCACTGTGGGCAATAATATTGAGATTAAGCAAGACTATGCGTGCTGGGAAGTGTCCACTGCAGGTCCCGTGCCTTTTTAAATAGCTACAGGCTGCACTTTGCTTTGAGCAGGGCTGTGTGCCCCTTGGGAAGGGCAGGACTTTTCCCTTAATACCTACAGCTATTGCCTCTCCACTTGTGGACCTTGTTACCTCTCTGCTTACCACCCTGTGGGCAACAGGTAACTCTTCCTCCTAAGAGGATCCACAGAATTTTTTTGTTGACTGCTGTGTAACATCTTAGTTTGTGTTGCAACTGTACCTCAAACAGAGAAATTTCTGGCCCTTAGGTTCTCACCTTTTTTATTTTCTTGAGTCTATGTTGTGTGGATTCAGTGCCTGCTGTCTTTCTGCCTCTCCCTTAGTGGTATGAATCAGGCTAAATCAGCTTCCTGGAGTAGGCTGAACATTGCATGGCTTTTGGGCCTCCATGCAGATCTCATCCTTTGAGTTCGATGAATTTGCATCCCTAAGTTTCATTGGCTCATGTATCAACAGTTTTGTTTCATTCTTACTGGCAAATGTCTGTCCATTAATGCTGCTTCAGGAATGCAGAGGCATCCGGTGTCAAATACTGGTGTCGCATTCTGTCCTCTTCTGTCTTCAGTGCAAAAACACTGCAGCCTCCTTCAAGTTGCTCATCTGGCAGCTGGAAGACTGATACTGGAAGATACATCAGGTGGCAGGAGCTTCCTTTGGGGCTCTTCAGTCATAATTTAAATAATGACTGCTGCAGAGTACAGTGAATTTAAAATAATCCCTTGGCTTGTTGCAGCTTTGGATTCCATGTAAAACGAACCATACCTGAGCCAATGAAGACGTTGAACTACAAGACCGACTAGTTTAATTGGGATGATTTAGCTCAGTCTGTTTCTGCTAATACCCCTGAAGAAATGGTCTAAATTAGGCATGACCAGAAGTTTAATTTAGACAGTGAAACAGTTGCTCCTTGTTTTAGCCTGATTCAGATTAATCTATAGCTAAATTGAGGTCTTTGAGGTTTAATAATGAAGCATGATATTTGAAAACAAGTTAGGATGATTTTCAAAACAATTCATTACTGTTTTTTTCTTATCTGTTTAAATCAGCTTTCCATGTTTTACATCTGTTTTTTACCTAAGAGGATAATGTGCTAGCCACAGTACTTAAATGTGATGGAAAGTTACATTGTTAGAAGGCCTTCTATGTGGAGATATGGATTTATATGGAGAGGACTAACAGATCTGGGGATCCTTTTCCTTGTGATGCTCCAGACTTGGTGAATTCTTTTTTTCTCTTTTTGATACCTCTCTGTCCATTTTATGGACTTCCTCTCCTAGAGAAGTACATAATTGTTTGTTCTGTGCATTGAAGCATCTTCTTGTGTATGAGATAAATTGCAAAATTTACAAGTTGCAGCGTGGTTAAATAACTTCTCAAATTACTTGTAAGCCTAGCTGCTGCTTCTCCTGAATAAGAAAAACTCCTATTAGCTTCCTTTTTAGGCTTCACTAAACATTGCCTTCCCTATGACTAAATACTGCGCCTTAAATGACCATGTCTGTTGACTTGTTTAATCCAGGGTATTACATTTATGTTACCATGTCACTGGCATTATTTTGCCAACTGGTTCTTGGTTGATAAGAAACTTTAATTACTTAATTACTTTCAGCAACTGGTTGCAGCATGCTTCACTGTAAGTGAATACACTGCATTACTAGGTGTGACAAGCACTTTCCTGGCCAAAGGTATTTGTTGGACAGTGGGTGTAAAACTGTCATCCATGAGCATCAGAAATTAAAAAAAAAAAATAATTGAATAGAGATGTGATGGGCTGTTTTGTTTACATGTTTACTTCTCCATCTTTTCAGTACTTCCGTATGTGCTTACTAGAGATTTAAAAAAAAATAATAAAAATTTCAGATTCAGACTGGTCTGGCTGCTTTCAAGGAGAGATCAAGGGACAGAGCTGTGCAGAGAACTGAAGCATAAGCTAGCAAAAGACTTTCTGTGACATGCAGCATATGGATGTCTAGTTGTTAAATGTGTCTGCCTTCCCTTTGCCCTCCCATTTGTTTCAGGAAGGACGGTGCTAAAAACTCACAATTGTTCCAGTAGTGTTCTCATCTGCCCATCATTTATTGTGCTTGCCCAGGCTCTAAGCAAGCCAGGCTGTTGTCACGGGCTGAACTCAAGCAGATCCAAGGCTGGTGACAAGGCCCATAGCAGCTACTGGAGCCCTCCTGTGTCCTGGTACAAGTGCTGCCTTCAGAGAGTGGGGAAACTCCTCAGCTGCAGCAAATCCATCTAAATAGCATTGCCATTTGCCTTCTTTAAATGAAGAGGAATATATGAAGTGTTCCTACCCACAACAGTGGTGTAAACTGTGGATTACTTTAACTGGCACTCCCAGAGGTGTCTGGACCCTGTTCACCCTCATGCCAACACTTGTAGGTAATGCAGCCTCTGGTTCTTTGACTATATATGCCAGTGCAACATGGGACTGCAGAATACTTCTTGGTGTCTGCCACCCCTCTGCCACTGTGTGATATTGTGCCATTACCTCATATATAAACTGCCCAATTTCCTTTTTAAAACTGGTTAGGTTTGGTGTCTGCTTCTCCTTTTGAAAGGCTACTACAGAAATGTCATGGTTAGACACCTTCTAACTTTCATATTCTATTTAAATTTAGCTGCAGTTCTTCTTCCATGCAGTGTTTTCTCCTGTCTATTGAGTAAGCACAGGAAAAGGTTCTTTTTGTTAGATTAAGCAAGCTGTCCTGTTCTCCTCCTATAGTATCATGTTTACTGTGATATTTATGCTTTTATTTCTATGGAGACATTTTACTGGACATACTCTATGGGTGATGTTGTCTCCTTACATGGCTGTATCACAGTGGTTCATGGCCAGCGTGCTGACTAGAACTCAAGTCCCTTGTCACATGCTTTTCTCCACCGAGGAACGCTTTGTACGCAGCCAAATTCACAGCAGGCTTTGGGGCTCAGACCTTGCCATTTGTCCCATGTTTAATCCTCCATTATTGCAATCTTCACTGCCACCGGTTCCTTCCATTGGGCATCTGAGTTCTGTATCAATAATTCTCCTGTATTTGTCATCGGCAGATTTTATCAGCAGATCCTACTCCCACTAGCTTCCTTATTGCGTTGTCCATGGCTGGCTCAGTGACAGTTACTTGTTTACCCACCTTAAAGCTCCCTACTCCTTCCCAGTTTATCTGGCCTTATTAACATCACATGGCATTGCATCAAAAGTTTTTGGTTGAAATAAAAATTCAGTTGATAATACTTTTCACATCTAAAGAAAAACAGTAGCTTTGTCAAACAGACAAAATGTTTTCAAAACTGGTGTGCCCTGTATTATGTGTTTTCCTGTTTTCCAATTGCCTCCATGTTAATTCTTTCCTTCATGTTTGCTGTGAAGCCTTTCAAGCTGCTGAAGCCAATAATGAGCCCAGATCACTTTTCCCTCCTTCCCCGACACAACTGTGGGCACTGCATTGGCTCTTCTACAGTCTTAAGGCATCAGCCCTTGTTTGATGGATGTCAGGTGCTGGTGTTCTCGGCATTTTCTCAGAGAGAATGCTGCCTGGAGCAAATTACCTCTTTACTTTGCTTTCAGCAATGATAACTCCTGTTTCCACACAGCCATCACCTGCCCTTCCCCTGCATCAATATTGTCACTTACTGAAAGATCTTTCTTTTGTTTTGTGCTGTTGTACCAAGACGATTTTTAATCTCAACCCTAGAGAAGCTCTTTTTCTCTTGTTTTCTTTTTATTTGCGTGTATAAAAGTCTTGGCAAAAGTAATTAAAATAAATGAGCAGAAGTACAGTTTATCTAGACTCTTGGCAATTTTGACGTGATATGTCTCAAAACCTGGAAGATGATGGAAGTTTGTTTCCTGATCACGCTTTCTGCCCGTCCCTGCATCCCCACTCCGGCTGCTCTCTGTTGACTTGTGGTTGCCTGTAGGAAGTGGTTATTGCTCAGGTAGATAACAGCTTTCCCTGGATCTTCTTCCCCTGAACAGAGTTCTTGATGTGCCTGTGGTCTCCAGGCTCCAGTATTGCCTGTGCTATTTGTGGTCTGTTAACGTCTCAAATATTGGTCACTTATATTTAGAGTTTCTCAGATAAACTGACTGAAAACCCTGTTACACTAATAACTTTTGCCAGTAAATGTTGCCATGTTTGTGTTTGTCACTCTCTGCCATTCAGTACGGGTGAACTGACCAGAATCAAGCTTGGTCCAGTATAAAACATTGTTCCATTTTACGATTGCTTTCTAGCCACGGCTCTTCCAAGTGTTCAGAGGCAAAGGTAGGGCTGTCCTGCCTTGTGTGCTCTGAAGGATCTGGTTCCATTTGCTTCATTAAATCTTCTATTTTGACCAGCAGTTGATTCCAATCTCTCTGGAGGCAATGCAGGTTTCAGGCTGAGTGGTTCTGGAAGCGCAGCTTGGAGCTGAGATGTGTAGAGCGTGATCCTTGCTGCCGGAGCCTGGAGCCTAGTGTGCTGCTCCAGCTGTGGGGGAAATGTGCACCTGTGCACCATGGGTCTGAGCTCCTGCTTGTTCTGCAGGCCTGTGTGGTCGTGTAGGAAAGCTTGTGTCCACACAGTTATGTATAATGTCATGTTCTTCATGCCTGTTTAAAAATAAAATATAAAAATTATGTAGTCTTCAGACCTGCCTAGCCCTGGAGTTGTAGGACTAACAAATAAAAAGTTTGGACTTTGCTGCTGTACAAGTTGAGACCTCAGATAAAAACTTGTTTTCCTTGGTTGTTTTTGATCTTCTTGGGAGACCTTGTCTGTCACCTGTGAACAATCTGAGGTTGCACAGCTCATCCAAAGCACAGGACAAAAAAAAAAGAAAAAAAGAAAAAAGAATCATTCTTGTGGCGCTGTGTTCTTTTATCTTGCATAAAACTGGAGCTTATTTCCTGACAGATACTCTTTTACTTTATGATGATTCTCCAGTTGCAAGTCCCGTGGCTGGAAATACTTTGTTTTCCACCGTGTGCAAGTTACAGCCTCTTTATACTCTTGGCAGACATGATTATCTGAGGTTGCAGTGCTAGCTATTAGCAGTGTGTCTTGCTTACTCCTGTTTGAAACCAGCTTTTCTTTCAAGGAGTGGAGGAGAATGTATGAACTGTAAGCTGGAACAAAGAGGTTTCTAGTTATAGGTAAGCCATTTTCCCCTTATCTAAAACCTTTTCTGTTTCCTCGACGTACACTGCAAGTGTGTAAACACTCCTCAGCTCTAATCAGTCCACTGAAGATTTTTTCAAATAAACAAAGCATCACTCTACAAATACACTACTAATATGAACATAAGAATATGTTTTTAGTTCATTAATATGAATCCTCATATTGCAGTCTGTGGTGTTTTCCATCATACTGTGAGATCCTAGTTCACCTGCAGTCATCTTGCAAGTGATGGCCCTTTTTTGACATCTGTTGGAAGTTAAATACTTGTGTATGAATGAGTGGAGCTGCAATGGGACCTCCCTGCTTAGGGGGTTAAAGAGTCTTTGCATTTGAGCATGAGCAAAGCTCCTAAGTGTTTGTACAAAGTTTCATGTTGATTGCTCATTTATGCATTTCATACAGGTGCTTTTAATTTTTAGCATCCTCATTATGACCATGTTCATGTAAGTAGTGGCCTGTAGTATCAGGAGCTCTCTGGTAACTCATGCTTTTGTTGGGTTGGAAAAAAAAAAAAGGAGTTGGTTTTCAAGACTGACTTTTGAAAGAGGAGGTGCACTGAACAGGCTCTTCTGGTCCTGGCTTTAGGTGTTCAATGAAACTGCATAGCCTGTCTGTGTCTGTATGACTTGTCCTGACCTGTTGATCATTGGAGGTGCTTTAATACGTTTCTGTATGCATTTTCCTGCATGCAGTGTGGTCTGTTATACTTTCCCCAAAATACAATCTGAATACTTTTTCTGGTGTTTTCAGAAACTAATTTTATGTTGTTCTTTTCCGTTCCCCCATTTAAGGCTCAAGATGAGGCGGATCCATCAAAACCACCCTGGCTCAAAGGAGGGTAAGTCGTATTTTGAGGTATTTATTTATTTGAGATCCTTATAATTGCAGTGTCCTTTGAGGTCTGCAGTTCAACCTAAGTAAAAGCAGCACTTCTGATGTTTTTAAGGGCTGTTGTTGGGAATAACCGTGTGGCCGTGCCTCACTCAGGGCCAGGCTGCTGCTATATTTAAGAGTCTCCTCTTAAACAGCTGGAGGTGGGCTGTGCAGCTCTTCAAGAGTTCTGTGGTTAAGAACAAGTTTATAGCTGCAATGTATAATCTGTAATGTGATGGTGGCAAGTGCTTATGGCAGCAGTATTAAATAATCCTTACTGAGCACCACACAGTGGTCTCAATTAAATCTTTTTCCTGAATCAGTCACTTATGGTACCAGGGAAGGGAAAGTGTAGCTCAGAAAGATTGCTGTGTGTTTTGCTCTTAGAAGAAATAAGTAGCTTTGGGGAAGTTTCTGTCTTTGCAATGATTTCTGTGGTCATTGCAGTAGTCAAAACTGCAGTAGCTCTGGAAATCATTGCGGTTTGTCATTTTTAAAGCTGTGATAATCATGCCTTGTTTGCACAGGTGAGAGTGAGAGGCTGTGCATTCTCTCCATGACATGCTACTTGCAGCAAATGAAGCAGACAAATTCTGATTGTGTGCAACTTCAGCATGATGCTCTGCATAATAGGTGACAGCATGGTAGCTTCCCTAGAATCCTCTCTGGAAAAAAAAAGGCAATGACACATTTTACAAGCTGCTAGGTTATGTGCCTTGTACGCAATTAGGGCAATACGGTTCAGTGGTGGTGCACTCATTACGAGCTGACGTAGCAGCAGATTTGCCCTGAAATCTCAGCAAGAGGTTGGCTTGCTACACGCATAAGTTAATTCTCATACTGCTGAAAGAAGCTTCCCTAATAAAACGCAAAGTTAAATCAGGGGCTTCATTATATGGCTTTCTGCTTTTGGAGTCATTGTTCTGTGATGTTGGTATTCCTGCAAAGCATCCTCCACACCTGCAGATGCCTGGAGCTGCCTAGCAACCCCATACTTTCCTAAGGAGCCCAGGACTTCGGTGAGCAGGCTGCTGGAGAACTGGCAGTAAGCAGGAACAGAAGACAGTGATTTATTCTAACTATAAACAGCACCTTCTCTTGCTTTAACAAGGAGACAATGTACTGAGTTTATTGGTTCATGCACACAAGATGATTTCCCAGCCTGAAAGATTAGTACACCTACAGTCTAAAATACTTAAAATGTGTTTTGTCAATTCAATGCAATGTTTGCACTAGTATGTAATTTTCCCCCTTTCTATGTGACATAACAAAAAAGTCTAATGTAGTTTTGACAAAAGTTTGGCTTATTCACTGTACCCCTACATGCAAGGGATTTCCAGAAAAAGGTGGTTGTGGGTGGTGAACCTTCAACTCCACCGCTAGCCACATTGTGGCTTATTAGCCACAAAGTATATTAAAGCACTTATGTTTGGACTTCTTCTTTCATATGAAGATTAGAGTAGTGGTGTCACTTGAAGGAAGTAGTCATCTGTCATTGCAAACCATCTTTGCTTGCTTAAGGTTTCAAGAGTTAATGAAAACATCTGTGTGATAAAACTTGTATTAAAAAATGAATACATGCTTCAAGCTGTTTGCACTTTTAGCATAATGCAACAGTAGCTCCTATTCTGTAATCACTGGCTTTGGAGAGATAGCTTCAGAGAAAGGTACAATTGGTATTATGGATCAGTCTCTGGGTGTAATATCACATATCTATATATTTTATTTATTAGAGCGAAACAACTTCTCATATGGAGATGCTATTCACTCCTCAATACAGCACTCCATAATAATGCTATAAATATTACATGCATTGCAGAGGAGAGTTACCCTATTACATGTAAAGCTACAGTGTGCATATTTGAGGCACTGTCAGTACTTCTGTCTGTGCAAACACTGTAATTTTGTTAAGTGAAGTAGAGATTGTGCTTGAAAAAAAGAGATTGAGGTAGCTGAAAGCACAACAAGCTGAGTAATTTTGAAAATTAAGTATTGCTGCTGAAAAGCCTTTTTTTTTTAAATATTAACAAGCTAAAAGCAGGTCATCTGAGTGTTTAACTACCTAGATACTGGGATACCTCTCTTCAGTGGTGAGCAGAAGCACCTTTCAGATCATCATGTTCTCTGTCAGGCTGGTATACAACTGGTTCTGACATAAACATCAGTCTATCATAAATGTTTTGCAACAAACCAGGTTGTAACTAGAAAGGTTTCTCAAGCACAATAAGTTGTTTAGGCTCACTATGAATTTATAAAAGATGCAACTTTAATGGTTTTTTTTTCTTCCAAAATAAGTCAGGGTATCACAGTTCCCTTTCAGTTGAATTTGAAAAACAGTAATCATTGGTAATTGTGTAGAAAAGAAGTGTAAATTCCCAGCTTCGCCATTGACTTTGAGCAGGAGAATTGACTCTGGATTTTTACATGTGACCATTTTGTTGCATCTTTTCAGCTTACAGACTCTCCCTTTCTGTTTTGCATATGCTTTCATAATTCAAGTGATTTGACACAAATCTTTGACCCAAAACTTAGCAATAAGCTGTATTGTGATTTAAGTAATGCTGGAATTCTTGGCATCCTCTGGGTAGTCTTCTATGATGCCTATTTTACCCCAAAACAGTATCACTAGTATTGGAAAGGGTTTGTAACGTTAGGGCAGCAGATAAAAATCCATGTTTGATCCTGGCAAGACTGTTCTTAGTTCTGATAATATAAATACTCTGTGCAGATATTTCTTATTTCTTGATGTAGATCAGATTTTTGTATAATAAGCCAGAAGGGATTATTGCAGTGTAACTTGAGCAAAAGGTTTTTCTGGAATTCTCTGTTGGAAATGAGAGTAGCCTCTAGTAGAAATATCATGTAGCCTCACTGTAAGGATTTCCAGCACTGGAAAACTGTTCTCATTCTCGGCCAAAGTTTCCAATAGTTTTAATTAACGGCTGTAACTTTCCACCTTTCTCATGTCCGAGTTTGTCTTCCATTCCCAGCTGTGAGGTCTAGTTGTTGCAGCTGACTGTGGGTGGTTTGTGTTCATCGTGTAGGAGCACAGAGAGCCGTGCACGGTGCTGCGGTGCAAATGTGACTCATGCTGCATGCAGAGCCAACGCAGTTCGCGCAGTTCCCCGTGACTGCTCACCTTCCCACCAGGCTTGTTCAGCCAGCAGCAGCTGTCAGCTCAGCTGTGGCTCGGACATGTCACCCTCCTACGCCCCATCAGAAAAGTCAACTTTACCATTACAGCGCTATGGCATGTTTCTGTATATAATAGCCTGTTTCCCTCTTTGACACAGCCTTGTGCTAGGCTGTGCTGTGACATCCTTGTCCATCCTAGAGCATGGGCTGCTATAATGTAGGTTTGGTCATTGTTGTTTCCTGGATATATTTTTTTTTTTTTTTACTTTCGGCTGTATTGAAAGGGGATTTGAGTAGGTCCTGCTTGCCGAGGGGTGCAGGTTGCCTCCTGTCACTTACCAGCCTCCCAGTTTCCATGGCATGTGCAAATTTATAGTGGCAGTTTAGTTTCCTAGATTGTTTTAAAGGGTAGCTCCATGTGTGTCTTTTATTGCAGTGAGAACAGTTCGACCCATAGTCCTCTTCCCTGTTGTGGTGTCTTAAAGCACTTCAGCGGAGTGTACCAAATCAGCAAAATAGACAGGTTAAAAGGACCAGACAGCTTATCACACAGCTGCAAAAAGGTGCAAGACAGCATGGTACGGGGCGAAAATGAATGGCTACAGATAGGGAGGCAGAAGGCTCCTTTGCAGACTCTGTAGCCAAGAAAAAGGCCTCAGGAACCATATTCTTAGTGTTAGCAAGATATGAGAGCGATGTGGAGATGGGGAAGCTGAGTGAGACATGGAGAGGGGTTGTGGGTTTTGGCTGGCAGCTGGATGTTTGTTGCAGGGAGGGAGTCACATTGCAGGTCTGTTCTTCAGTTCGGGACAGATACGATAGGTGCAACAGCAGAGCAGTATGTGCTCAGTTTCCAGCCTTAGCAAAAAACATTCTCTTAAAGCCTTACAGATGCATGCAGTTGATTTACTGGGGGCCTTTAAGCTGAATTAATGGCCTTCTTCAAGCACAGGCTTACATCCATGTGGTGTTACCAGCAAATGGCAGGATCCAGGTACAATTATCTAGGTTGGTCTCATCAGGAAGGAAGCAGGTTACAGTGTTTTATTTCGGCAGGCAATGAGTGTTGGTGGGGTAATAGCCCTTTTGCTCCGTTGCCACTTCACCAGCAAATGGTAGCTCTTTTGTGTAGAGGTCTGCATGGCTTGAAACACTGAGCACCACGAATGGTCCCTTTTATAGAAATAAAAGTAATCTCCTTTCTCCTCAGATGTGAGGTTTTTCCTAATAATTATATGGACCTCGAGGGCCAGGATTAGGTATGTTTTAGCCTAGAATCAGATGACAGGTAGCAGCATCCTGCCCCTGGGCTGATCCACTTTGACACGCTCCCTACCACTGACACCAGGCAGGAACATCTGGATTGTTGCATGTGAAGAAGATAAAAATAATTTTTAGCATTAACTTTACATTTTCTTAAGTGTAATCTTCCGGCTGATTTTGCTTCTTCCAGTAAAGCATCCCCCTCCTTACCCCCCCCAACCCTAAATTAATTAAATGGAAAGAAAGATGATGGAGAAAGACTGGAGACAGGATGTTTTCAGGGGTCCAAAGCCTTTCCTGTTGTGATGCTCAATGCCAGTAGTGAATTATAAACTGAGGTCTCCCTAAGGATCAAAAGGTACTTCTGAAAGCAGAGGCATGTGGCTCAGTTACAACAGACTAAACCATGTGTGAATTACTGCCGTAAGCTCTGGTTCTGCTGTTGAGTAAGTATTTTTGCCACATCTGTGTCCCACAGAAGCGGTGGGGATAAGGCTGCCTTCACCCACCGTGCTGGCAGTAGTGACTCTGAAGAACTGGGTGCTCTGCAAGCATGTGCCCAGCCTGTTCTGCACTAGCTCAGACCTCAGAACTAAGCATGGGAAAAAGACCTTTTTTCAGTGTTTTAACAACTTTGATTTATTATTAAGTTGCATTTACAGTGAGCTGATTCTTCCCATTCTCATTGACTATGATATTAGGAAGGAGACTGATGTTTTAAGGAAGCGTTTTGGTCATCTCTTTACTGTCTCTGACTGCTTAGTGAGATTTTTTAGTGAGAGTGAGACTCTTACTGCTCACTGCTGAGATTTCTAATCTTCTCATTTTTCCTCCTGAATTTCCAGGCCTGCAGGTGGTCTCTATGGCATTGATAGCATGCCAGATCTACGCAAAAAAAAGCCAATTCCACTTGTCAGTGATCTGGTAAGAAATTTTTCTTCTACTACACAACTGTTAGTGCAAGTGGTTTTACTTTTTGGCATACGGTAACATTCACTGTCGCTCCAAGAAGTTGAAGGTTTCCTCTTTAGTTAAATTAATTCTTCCAGTAAGGGGTTAGGAGTTGTGCTTGGAAAAATTTCAGTGAGAATGAGCTACGGTTTCACAGACAGTTTCATTCATTTGGCAGAATTAAGATATTTTTCATGTTCTTTTTCTTTTTTATTCTACACAGCGTATTTGATTATTTTTAGGCCTGCATTATTTTTAAATGTTTTCCTAAAAATCACATTTTGGGGAAAGTTATAATGTCCATGTGAGTTCTGGCAACCTACCAGGAGGCTGGAATTTCAGAGAATAGACAAATGAGCATATGTGCTTGGATTCTTAAAGTAATTCACAATATTGCCAGTAGGCTTCTGCACTGAGGAAGCAGAAGAACCAAGCAAGTAATGAGGACAAGTTTCATATGCTTGTGTGATATGGTGAAATAAGGCTTCTGCAGGACAAACGGTTTTCTGTTGGCTGCATTTAGTACACGTAGCAATTTCATACTTGGGAGAAATGCTGTAACAGCTGAAAGACCAAAGTTTCCATATCCTGTAATTCCTGTGAAAAGATGCGTGCAATTCTCTCTGCCAGCTTATGCATGGGAAGTTTAGTATGTGTCTTACTAACTGCTTGTATCTTAAATTTTTGCAATAATGGCATTAACTTGTGTTACTTCCTTTGTATGCTTTCATTCTCTCTTTCCACAGGCCATGGTAAGTGGAGCTAAAGACTATCCACCCAGTTTTCACCAGAAACAAAAATTATTTCACCTTATTTTCCCTTCATGTTTTTGCTTTTTATTTTGAACCTGCAGTATTGCAGTGCATGCATATCCAGCACTTTGTCCTGCTCCATCACTGATGGAATGAACTTTTTTCAGTCCGTCTTCAAACAGGATAAATCAGAGCATAAATGGAGGTTTCTGATAGTGTTTGATGATTTCAAAGCAGAGGTTGCTAGCATTAATTTCTATCTCTGCCTTCATCTAACTGGAGTGGCTTGCTGAAGAAATCCTTTGTATGCCCATGTGAGATGCTGCAAAGGCACTGCCCTGTGCTGTCCAAGGCTGCAGAACTTGGCGCAATGCAGTTTTGAGGGGAAAATGCTGTTCATTGTATTCAGTGATGGCCAATGAATGTGATACACCAGCACATTCAAACCTGTGCTCCCAACCCAGTCTGTTCTTTTTTTTAACCTCTTTATTTGTAGCCCTTTCCCTGTCACATTTGGGGTGGTTCTATATGTTGTAAAAATGATGAAATAATCTCCTTTTGGCTATGAAAAAAGTTAGATGTAGAAAAGTGAGTCCTGCGTAGTGACCTTAGACAATAGCAGAATTACCATTGCTACCAGAATGCAGAAGTGGAGATGTGAACCCACGTTTCATTGACAGTTCTTACCAGAGAAACAAATAAAAAATTACCAGAGTGAGACTGGTTGTGGGCAGATGGAAACAACTTGGAGACCTTTCAGAGTATGCATTTGACTCTTCTTAGATGTGAGCTATCATTTAAGAAACCAACTTGTATCTAATAGACTGCTGGATTGTTGTCTGGGGTGACAGAGTCCCCTTGCTCACATCTCTAGGCATGTAGTGCCAGTGCATTTCTGAATATTGGTGGTGAATAACAAACTTTCTTCCTTCTTAGTCACTGGTTCAGTCCCGGAAAGCCGGAATTACCTCAGCAATGGCCACTAGAACATCTCTCAAAGATGAAGAGCTGGTAAGTGGGAGGGTTGCTTGGCTCCTGTTAACTTTTAGTAAGCAAATTAAAGGAATTTGGCTCTCTGGGATGCAGAGCCAGCTTCACAGATGTCTAAAAATATAGATGCAAAGCTTCTTGTATCATTTGTTTAAAGAAACCAAACATGTAAAAAATAAAATTTAAAGTGTCAATATGATCCTGAAAAATATAATCTTACCATTTCCTTCTGTGCTACCTACCATGGGGAACAGTGTGTGAAACTTGCTTTATGCAAGATATCCCTCATCCACAAGCCTTAATTCTTTTCTTCCATCTTCTCCACTTTTTTTAAATGCCTGGAGAAACATTTTTGGAAGGGTGTCCTCTGCTGCTGCTTGTAAAAGTTTGATAAATTTGGCTACCTCAGATGTGTAGATTTATTGCACTGCTTATGCCTTTTCCCTTAAAATTCATGTGTTAACCAGCAAAAATAGGTTCAGTCACCTTCCTGGGTATTGGTCTATGTGTGCTCTTGCCTTTCAGAAATCTCATGTCTATAAGAAGACCTTGCAAGCCTTAATTTACCCCATCTCTTGTACAACCCCACACAACTTTGAAGTGTGGACAGCCACAACTCCTACCTACTGCTATGAATGTGAGGGGCTGCTGTGGGGCATTGCACGGCAGGGAATGCGCTGTGGTGAATGTGGAGTCAAGTGCCATGAGAAGTGCCAAGACTTGCTCAATGCTGACTGCTTACAGAGTGAGTAGTCTCTCACACACGCAAAAGTGTTACCAGAGCTTTCCTAGATGTGTAGGTGATACCTCAGTGATCAGTGAAGCTGCATTTATTAAAATGGCTATGTATTTTCTGAAAAGGTGCCATTGGGCTAAACTACCCCCATTGTCCCTTGGACACACACAGCTGCACTGACACAGAAGAATTTCGTTGCAACATTGTGCTTTAAAAGAAGGTTTAATTCTTGACTCTTTCATGTCTATTTGGTTTTAAGCCATGTAATGTTTAATCTCTCTCGGTGTCAGCTTAGGTGGTGTATTTGCTAACATATCCTGCATGGAAGAGAGGCAGTGGGCTGTATGTATGTATGACAGTACTATGCTAGATATTCTGACTTCTGTTCTGTCCCTCCTGCCCTGGTATCCCAGTCAGGTTGCTTGTTTTAACCATCAGCCTGGTTTACTGGTTTAAGCTCTTTAGATCAGCACTTGATTCCTGCTTAGGGATAGAGTCCATGGACTTAGCTTAGATTCTCTGTACCAAGTGCAGGTTGGCAAGGTGTTTTGTCTTTTTAACAGTAGGGTCTCATGGCTGAATTGCTTTAGAGACCTGGGGCTGAGCCAGCACAGATGATGGGTCAGATAGGAAGGTAAGTGTTGTTTGAGTGTATGGGCAGTATTTGATCTTCCTGCTAGCTTTTCTGTTTGTTTTTTGGTTTGGTTTGGTTTGTTTTTTTTTCTGGAGTGATCAAAAACTAAGCCTTCTCTTCAGAGAAGAGCTCTTCAAAGAGCTGTGACTTTGCAGAATAAATGAGACTTTACACAAACAATGGAGAAGTTTAAAAGGAATTTGGTTAAAGGAAAAAAAAAAGGAGAGAGAGAGAGAAAAAAAGTATTAATTTGGGCATCTGGCTTGATCAAGTTATTTTTATTTGCTTGTAAAACAGTTTCTTGGTTTGGTCTCACATTTATGCTCCTGCTTGAGAGCAAAATATCTTAGTCTAAATGGAATAGGGATTTCTGCCATATGTGTTAAATCTTGAGTAGGAAGGTGGGGCTGTTTCTGCTCACTCTTGATTTTCTTGGCGTTCCAGCTTGATGGACTAAGTCTAAGAAATCAGAAAAGTTTGTGAAGTATAAACAGACTTACTGCAAATCCATGTCAGTGATTATAGGAATATAAAGAGTCAAATCTTGTATGTGCCTCAGGCTCTAGTTGTTTGGGAAAGCCAGACTGGATGATCCAGCAAGGGATACCAGTGAATTGTAGGTCCTTTGTTTTCCTTATGCCTTATCTTGAGACCCCAAATGGATGTTGTTTATGCTTGTATTTTTGAAGTGTGCAGAGTTTTAAATAAGTCATAGTTAGGACTGGAGCTATTTGCAATGGCTTATTTATCAGACACAGCTGATACTGGTGAAACATCTCTGTTCCTCCTCAGTTTTTTAGTGTTTCTATATTTTTCTTTGAGGGTTGCAAGGTGATCTTTACAGTTTATAGCATTCGAGCAATTGCATCATTGACACCTTGGCTTTGTTGCAACCATTTCGTGACTAAGCAAAGAGCTGCTGTGTTGCAGTTGGTTCAGGAGAATGTAGTTAAGCCATAACTTAGTTTTCTGTCAAAACCTGATATAGAGGGTCAGACAGACTCCAGACAACTTTATTTGTTTCTGGAGTTCACCAGAACCCTCTACTGACTGGTGATTTTCAGTATTTGAGATGAAAAGCTTCTCATATGCTCATCCAGGCTTGATTCAGATGCATATCCAAGATGTTATAATGTTGCAATGGAGTTGTAATATCTCAGTATGGAAAAAATGCTACAGAGAGCAGAGGAAAATTAGGTTCGCAGCAGCAGAGGAACAAGCACAAAGCCATTGTACAGAGCCGAGGTCATGAAGTCGAAAACAATAGAAGGAAAACTAAATTTAAGAAGCCCTGCAGACAACAGCTGTGGCTATCCATGTTCCAGAAGGGAGACTTCAGACTAGGATGGGTGCTGGAGAGAGTTCAGTGGTAATGAGGAAGATATTAGAATGTCTCAAGAAAGGATGGTATAAGCTTGTTAATCTTTCAAAAGAGAGGCTAGGCAGTGTGAGACAGGACAAGGACAGGAACGATGCTGTTTCAAACAAGTGAAAATAGCCATACAAGTCTGTCCAAATAGAATATTTCTAAAGGGATGTTGTGGAGCCCAAGGTGGAGGTTTAAGACATGTGTGTGTACAACTCCTATGGCTCTGGATTACTCTTGCAGTTATCCATGGCTTAAAGCTTCTAAGAGCAGTAGATGCTATGTTTAATAGCTGGCAGTGATGGCTCTGTGAACTGGTTTAATCCTTGTTTGAATCTGTTCATGCCTGAACTGTGTTGGGGAAGAGGGAGATAAGCAGCAGGGAGGAAGATGGTCTGTTTGAGCTTACTGTTTACAAAAGAAAAAAATGGAATAAATTTGCTGTAAGAAAATTAAAGGTGGAAGTAGAAGACAACTTCAGTGGTGAGAACAGGGAGTCTCTGGAACAGCCTCTGAAGAATAACCATGGGGGCAGGCTTTCTAATCTCTGGTTGGAGTTAAATAAGCTTATGCAGTGGGCTGTGGGATAGGAT
>VZTV01001582.1:25197-42870 GCA_013400875.1 Anhinga rufa | reverse complement strand
CCGACCGTCATAACTATGATCATTATTCGTACTTGGAGGCCTGAAGTGCCCACGGGTCCCACTCACAGGTTGTGCTCAGCACTGCGTAGACACAACACAAAAATATCACTGTTGCCCAGAAATGAAAGTTCACAGAATCACAGAATGGTTTGGNGGGACCTTCAGAGCCCATCCAGTCCAACCCCCCTGCAGTGAGCAGGGACATCCCCAACCAGAGCAGGTTGCTCAGAGCCCCGTCCAGCCTGACCTGGAATGTTTCCAGGGGTGGGGTATCTGCCACCTTTCTGGGCAACCTGCTCCACTGTCTCACCACCCTCATCATAAAACATTTCTTCTTTATATCTAGCCTGAAGCTGTGGCAATCCGTTTGGAATGAAGCGGACAGAGGAACACAGGAGAACAGCAGGACACAGTTCGGCATCCTGGTCATCAAGGCAGAAGCAGCCTCAGCAGAAAAGGTGGATTTCAGTTTCTCTGATATTTCTGGTTCATTAGTATTGACTAATTCAATCAGTGTCACTAAAGCTATTACACACACATGACAGTGGCATACAAAATGTAACAAGGTATTACATTTTACAGAGAAACTGAATAGTATTAATATCTCAGAATAACACTGTTTAACAATAAGAAAAATTTAAATGTCGCAGATTAACACAAGCATGCTTATTTATGGTTTGCAAAACACATTTCCCATAAGGTTTAACCTTCTTATACTGCACATACAGGTACAGGAATCAAGAACTCACAAAAGAACATCATCTCTCATCTCTCCCGCTGTTAAATCTGGAGCAGAGTCTGATATAATATACCTTTCTGCAAGAACACTGAGAAAAAAAATATACTGGATATCTGTCACTCTCTAACTGTTTATACAGTGCCTATCATTTCCATTCCAGTACATGTAAATCCCTGGCAACAATGCAATACCAATAAATGGACATTTTGTATTAATCTTGTTCTTTCAGCTGCCGTCTTAGGACTAATGGGGTTTTTTGACGTCTTAGAGACACAGCATTTATTCACCCTAAATTTGCTCTATACCAATAAAAATAGAAAAACTTCTTCTGATAGACACAACAATGAAATAAAGTACTTCCAATGACAAGATTTACAGGGCTTTTTATAGCTATAGAAAAAAAAAATACACGCAGTTATCACAGCTGACCTTTTTACAAGGATAAGACATGCTATGTGTGACTGCTCAGTTATGATCAGGCCATCTAAGAACTTACCCTTGCTGCCTTCTCTTCTAGGATATAGTATGAATAAAATCACAGGAGCAATATTCAATCTTGTTATCAAAATCCTAGAACGAAATTAAGACTACACAAATCTCCATCGCCTCTTACAACTTCACCCATGACAACTAATTGTATCTGAACCACACACAAGCCCTTCTTACGTTGAGGCAAGAACTGGTAGCGATCCTCACAATTTAGTTTGCTTAATTTTTTCCCTTTTATAACCTGATTTCAGTTCTGAGCCTTTGGAAGTTTATCCATTTGGTGGAAAAACAGATTGGCTCCTAGCTACCTCAGAGATACTCTTTGTCCCAGAGGAAATCCTGCTGCATCTGAGAACATCTGAGGCATTTCAGCCGGACACCCCTGTCTGAGCGGGGAGGGAAAGCGCAAAGGGGAAAAAAACGGGTCTCGGATCATTTGCATGGAGCGCAATACAAAAGGTGGTCTCATCGACACCCCCCATAAGTTTACAGTCACATAACAACCGTGCAGCAACAACACCTTTTTTTGTTTTTTTTTTTAAAAAAAAGACACATTCCGCAGGAAGTATTTTTAGCATCTCCAAGTGTGACAATATTTTGCCCTTCTCAATAAAAGATAAATCATTTAATTTCTTTAAGTTTTACTATATTACTTCCATTTATCTGCTTTTCTGAAAAGTGTTCTGAAAACAGCCAGCACTGTGCAAATCCTCACTGGGTCAATGTGAAGAATTTTAACCCCATTCTGTATCCGTATGTAATTTTCTGCTCCTGTACCTCTTACTATATCCAGCCCTTATCAAGCCAAGTGAGAGTGTCGGTGAAAGCCACATAGGCTGACATCTGAATTTTCAAAAGTAGCTGCAATATCTTCAGAAGTAGTTGAGGCAGAAGCATCTTTGCTGTCTCCTGTTTTCAGCAAGAGTATGACATTCTGCTTTGTTATCTTCTTGTCACCAGCTGTATAATGAACCAAATATTGACCTTTGGTAATTGTACTTCACATGCCAGTAAGGAGAAGCATCTGCCTAACAGTTTGTCAATACTTCAAAATTGACAATAGCAGGAAATCTGCTGACACTTGAGGTCACCTCTAACATGCCATCAAGCACTTTCCTGTTGGAAATGTTACTTGGAACAATATCTTGTATATCCACTAGTCTCAGGAATATTTTCATTTGGCAACATATCCCCCAATGCCCTAACAGATAATGTATCAGCACCACAAAGGCATAAATATGCCTAAGGTGATGTCTACAATTCCCAGAAAGCCTTTTTCTCAAATGAGAACATGTGTTCCTCTGTATAAATAGCACTTCAAGGTAAGTGATGAGAAAACATACCATAACTAATCATTGTTTGCATCTGGATATATCACCATGAGACCTCCTTTTGTTTTTTTTTTAATTAATTACATCGTTTTAAGAACCTCCGTTGAGTATACCTACATATATATACTAACACACTTCTTTATTTTTAAAGGAAAAATCCTTAGTTTGTTCTGGCATGGTCACTTGGGTAGATTTAAAAATGCTAAATGCAACTCTTACTAATACCTCTGTGTCTCAGTCTTAAAAAGCCATTCTGTAGAATTTTTATTATACTCATCCTAGTCCTTTTGGGTTTTTACACGATTACAACCTTAAATCTTTTCCTATCAATATCTAAATATCACAAATAATGAGTAAGTGCGAATTAGACTGTACACTCTTCCATGACAGATTGTCCTTTACCTATTATTTCTGTACTGCAAAACACAACGTAACTGATCAACACAAGCAGTGAGCTAACATAAAAAAAACCCAAAACATAAAACAACCAAAGCAAGTATGAATAAATTCCATTATTTGACTCAAATCAGGACAAAAGCTGGAAAAGATGGAAGTCTGACTAAAGGCAGAATGCATCATGAGAAAAGAGCTATATTTTTTGCCAATAATACACAATATTTAATGATGCATTCTTCACACAGGTGCTTCGGGAAAGGAATTAGGATGAAAATAAATACTCGGCAAAAAATGAATTTCTTGTGTAACTCTCATGCTCCATTAACACAACAATTACATATTTTACCATCAAGAGAGAAAACATTCCTTTAGATTTGTAAAGATGCCTTTTTGAGGCACCGGACAGAGATTTTTGGTTTTAAATTAGCTTTCTCAGAGATTCACCCTTTCAAAAATAAGTCAGAAACAAAAAATACCGGAGGAAAACTTATTGTCCTTTGCCTGTAAATCTCATCAAAAAGATTAAATTCAAAATTATAATAAACTAAATCAACATTGGGTTTTGGGAAGCCATTATAGTGACATGCTGGATAATAAACAAGATTAATTTTTTACAGACGACTAGCAGGGCTGGGAGCATTGCATGCACGTCCTCCTTGCGACAGCCCCATCCTCCCTGGCCTCCCAGCTCGTCATTCCAGTCCGAGCCTTCCTCCCCAGCATCACTACCCAAGCAAAGCTCCCTCTTTAAACAGTCAGTCCCAATTTTCCTCTAATCTGAATGTCTTTCTCTTCTGTCCTTGATGATCAAAAATCTCCCCAAGACCCTTATCAATCTTGGTCTTGCTCCATTCACTCTACTCTTTCAGGCTCGGGCTCCCAGCCCGAGTCCCAGCTGGTCTTGTACTTTCTCACCCACCTCCAAGCTCAATGTTTACCTACCCATCCCCAACTGCACCTGTCTATATTCCACCCCAGCCAGCTTAGCTTCCAAATACGCAGTCTGGTTTTCCAGCCCCTGTACTTGAGTCAGACTGCAAACAGGTTTACACTGCCACGTTATTAACACGGAGATCACTGACAGCATGCAGGGCAATTACAGAAGAGAAAACAAAACAAAACAACATAACACAACAGGGGAGATGGGACAAGGAGAGGTGGGTCAACAGAGTTTTTCAGTATGAGCAAAACAACACATGTTTTCCCTCACCCATACTCTGAAATAGCTGAATCATTTTGCTTTTCCGAACAATGCCGCCTGAGATAGCGGGCATGGAAAATTTCATTTCAAGTGATTAAAATCTGGCAAAAATATGAGCAATTGAAAATAGATGTACAGCCAACACACTGAAAGGAACGGTTCTACCTGCAGTGGACCTGGAAGACTGCTGCTCCTCCTGCCATCTATGTAACACAAGTGCGTTAATAACCCATGCTCATTTGGGATAGCAACGGTCAATAATAAGTTACATCTGAGAGAGAAATCATTCTCAGGTACAACTCTGCCATTAAAAGGTGTCACTAAATGGCACCTCAGAATAGCTCTTCTGTATATTTGAACACATATGCTTCAAAAATTTTTGTTAAACTGTTAGCTCTATTAGCTCTAAGCTTAAAAGTGCTTTATAGCCCATATGAAGACATATGAACTTTTCCTATAGAGCTTCTGGTCATTAAAAGAAAAAGGCAAAACATTATAAACTAGGTGTATATTCATTTTAACTTACACAACAGAATTTCAACAGCTTACAAACACTGCAAAACTCTGATATTTCTGAGTTACTGGATTAGTATTTGCCAGAGAGGTAAGCAATTATTTTATATTAATCTAGGAGCACGTAAAATGTGCGGAAAACTAAGTAGCTAGGGACATTGATAGGATATCATGGCTTTTCTGAAAGCATGTTTTGGGAGGTTTTACTAATAAAACAGAAGCTCTCATGTCAAAAAAACCCTAAAACTGCTGGAAACTTTAAAGCTAACCTACAGCTGAACAGAAGTTACAGTGCAGCATTTCATAAGGCAGTATATGAGAGCTGTAAATCGATGTACTGTAGGTTGGTGGCAAATATCATGTTTCAGCAAGCTCTATCATAAGATACGAATGGCTGCGGAGGCATCAGCAGTACTTACAGCTGGCACAGTTGAGAGCACACCCAAGTTCAGTGCTACAGATGAAAGCACAGACCTGCTCCAATTTTCGTTACTTCAAAAGAAAAATGGCCAAGCACAATGTATATAACAGTGTTTTATTAGCTAGCACGTCCAGCTCTGTAATGCCAATGGGTTTTTTCCATCTGTTAGCACAGAATAATTAGTGTATAAGGCACTTAGATTACCCAGCCAAGATGGCATGGATAAGCGAATGATTAATAAACAGAATTGGCAATATAGCATGATGATGTGGCACTGGTTTCAGCCTAATTCTAATTGCTAGTCAGCCTTTAACCGAAACACACAGTACACCAAAATGTCTCTCACTTAGACTGAAGACGGTGATGCACGTGTTGCCCTTATCTCATTGGAACATACACAGGGAAGACAGAGAGGAGATTCACCCCACATCCATACAAGTGTTAATATTTATTAGCAGGGAGGGACCCCACAAAAACCATACAGAGAAATTTCTGCTGACCCGTGTTCTGTTACTGCAGAGTACATCCTACCAGCAGCACAATCTATTAAGGCTGACAGTCACAGACAGATTTTCAGCTATGGGTGACATCAACTGTACTCAACTGAATACTAACTTAATGGACCCCAGTAACTGGTCAGGATGAAACACATTCCTTCAAAGGTAGCTGATAAAAGCTTAGGTGCTTAACTGGGCAATACCGGTAAGCTTTTTCATGGCCTGGACACCTGGCAATGCCATTCCAGCACTAACTTGGCTAGACACTGAAAAGGCAAAAGCCAGATCCCAGGCAGAGATGTATACACAGTGTGGGATACCTGAATTAAGAGGCACAGAGTTCAGCCCAGACTAGTTTTCCTTCCACATGCTCCTGCAAACCCATGCTTGTTTTAATAAGCACTGAGATTTGGTAAGAAGTGAACGCATGCACTTTTTTTTTTTTGGTGGTAAAATTACACTACATTCATTGGACACTAATGCTAGATACGAACTCTGCTGCTCTTTTTCATCAAAATAAATAAAGCTTTGGCAGGCCTTGAAAGCAATACACAAATTTCTCCATGTCTGGATACTTCTGTTTTACAGAATAGCACAGTTTTCATATCATCAGTTTTCTAAGCAGCAATTCAAAAGAATCATCCTTTTAGATTTCTGAGAAAAGAACATAATGGAGGTTACTCAAAGGAATAGATGCTGCAGCTACAGCCGCTCTCATTATGTACATATGAGATGCTTCGATGTTCCTTGCTACTGATTACATGAGTAAACATTTTTAGTATGCAAAATCCTATTAACTCAAGGGGATTCTGCATAATTTTATAACAGCTCCACTCGTGGTGTCTGATCGACTGGGTCAGCAACAGACAGATGGCAAAGAATTAATTCTAATGCCGTTTTATTGCAGTGCTGGCGTCAGGGTTTTCTCTACTCACTGCATTCGGAAAAACTAGAACTTTTCCTACGTTCCCTACACCTAAAAGTAATACACCATAGGGTAAAAAGATGGAAAGTAGTTTCCTTTTTTTAAGTATGTGGATCTAGAAGGGATAAAAGAAAGCCAACCTAATTGTCAGTCCTTCTGCCCGTACTAGGGGAGAGTGACCAGTCAAAGCCCAAGCATCAGAAGTGTAACATATAATAAACAATAACAAATAGGGTTTTCTTCGTTAGGGACAGGAGATAGTTCACTGGTCAGTAAGTGCACTTCCACAGCTACATCCTTCTCTTGAAATTATTTCTTCTGTCTCCTGTACTCACTTGATTTTACTTAGTTTTGGCTAGTCATCCTTCACTTCTTGAAGCCTTACTACTATCAGCACTATCTTTGACAAATATTTTCTTTTCTGCCTTTTCCCCCTATATTTTTCTCTTCTAAGAGGAAGAACGAGAATGTTGCAGCAGTCAGCACAAAAAGGAAGACAAATGGAAACTATCCTACCTGCCATTTACCCTCCCCACATAAAATCCTAAAAGAAAAATTAATCTCAAGGACATAAAGTAATAAAATAATCTAATCTCTCAAAGTAAAGAGATGACACGGGAAGCCATCCCTCCAATAATTAGGGTTTTCTCTTATTCCATTTTTTAATCACTCCATAATTCTAAGGCGCAGCTATAAGTATTATCTAGTACTTAGTGAATTTGTGCTTAGCATATATTTAGACAGCAAACTATGAGCAGCCCAGAAATGGTTAATAAAAAAATTATTAATGCACTGTTTCCCCAGTTTTGGGAAAATGGCCCAAAAGTAAACAATGATCTGGCTGGGATTAGCAGGCAGAACTCTCAAGCTTTTGAGACACACAACTTGTATCCAGAAAACCTTCAAAATACGGAGATAATTAAACTGATATAGAGACATTTGGCTGAGGTTTTTTGAAAAGCCTGAAACTCAGAGGTGTTATCTACATGTAAACTTTGAGGAGCCAACGCGGAGACCCACACGGACATAGTTAATATTCCAACTATTTCAAAGCATGAGAGAAAAGGCAATGTTCCTTGGGTTCTATGCCAGCATTATCCAAAGTGGGTTGAGGATGTAATGGGAAAGATACAACAAGCAAAGGCAAACCAGGATTTCTTTTGGTTGAAAGACTACGTGGTTTGGGGAAATAGCCCCCTCACGTTTCACAAGAGGACGGTTGTTTTTAATGGCACTGTGCCATCATTCTTCCAGAGGCACTATTTTCGTTACTTGAAATAAAATCTTTCTGTTCCTTTTTCTTAAAACATTACAGCTTTCATCCCTGTTTCTCACATGTCAGCTTGCATTATGAATGTTTCTCTGGAATCCACGCTAATTAAGACTGCTTCAGAAATCAGGGCTTAAGGTTGTCAGGCATACCTGACAACCCTTTGGACAAACAAGTTTCCTTCCATTTGGATTTTTAATTAAGCTTTCTGAAAGTACTTTCATATAAGAAAATGGTGAAAAAACAGCTAGTCAGTTTTGACTAATCTAAGGAAAGACTTCATTTTCTTTTGGAGACACAGATGACAGCTTCAACTTTTACCACGGAGAGCGTATTAAATCAACCCCATCCTTGAAACTTAGCCCAGCTCTTTGGCCTCACATCCAAGCAAGGAAGAGCTTCTTTCTGGCTAAGTCAACAGGGGCCAAGCAAAGCTTACCTGCCCAGTCACTCCTTGGCTCTCTCTCACATGGGACTGGAGATAATCACAAAGCAAGGCACATCCGACCACAGGACACCAATGACCTCATGTTTTGTCACCAACAGCTCATATAGTTCTCAAAGTCACTGACAGTGTCACCAGAACACCCAAGAGCGAGTGTGTTTTTCTCTCATTCCTGATTATTCCAGGACACCTTCACTTATTGCATTACACAAAAGCCAGTTTCCAAAATTACAGTTACCTTACTCTACAGCTGTTTTCAGCCTTGTGCAGTGTAACTTCTCCACAAAACCAAGTTCACCTGAGATTTTCTTGCAAATATTTGGGTGGGGGGTAGGAGTATTTCTTTCTTACCTGAAATGGAGACTGGCTGTTGTAATTCTTGATCTCCTTGTTGGCTCCCCGGAACAGCAGCACTCTTGCACAGCTCTCCTGAAAATGGTAGAAAAGTAAACTTATTAATAAAGGTCTTTAGTTACTAAAGAGACATTGTGGCTATGACATGTGCTGCTGTTTGGTACGTATGTCCTTAGATAAGAAGTAAACAAAATAAATAAATAAAACAAGAAATTAAGTTATTAGAATAAAGTACTTTAAATATGACAAGGCTTTAGGTGCTTTTGCAGTTTGTTAGAGTAGAAAAAATATGCAAGTGTAAAAATTGTAGAGGAATGTGAGAGGTAAACATCTTACTAAATTTTTAAGAAACTGTAGTGTGGAAATTCCATACTTGACAAATCAGATTTTGCAGAAAATGTGTTAGATCAAAATTAAATTTGACTCTCATATGTTTTTTGCCTTTTTTGTAAGGAAAATAGTACTGTTCACAGTACAGTAAACAGTACCTGGGATGAATGGTATCCTCCCTTACTGCTAAAAATTAAATAAAGCAGTTTTCCCATTTGCATGCACTTATTTTGTTTTTTTTCAGCCTATCTTCAATTTTAAACATTTAATGTATGATTTTTTTTTAATATACTTGAAATTATTTGGTCTGGCTATACACACTGCACTGACCAGTCTTACCTTCTCTTTTTTCCCCTAAAAAAATATTAACAGTTACAGCACAAACCCAACAGACCCCTTCTAACAAGAGAAAAGTATGGCTTCACGTGCTCTGAACTGAGGAAATCTGCAAACGAAATCCCTTAAAAACAATATTTTTAGACACAATCAGTGTATCGCTGAGGTCGCTACCCTGCACTGCTGTAAAATATGACTGACCATAACCTGCTAGGAATCCTCTGCGGTTCTGGCACGATTCTCAGAATACTAGACTTTTTTTGATGATCCATATATAGGCTGTATTTCCTACCCGTCATCTTTAATGTTCATTTTAGGACCTTATGCAAACCAGGTCACATTTCAAAATGGTTTTATGCTTCCTCATCATAAATATTTCTATTAACTTTGTTGTGCTTTCCAGATTTCTTGTCATGTTGTGCTATAGAGTTCTACCTAATGAGGTATTTCAATGTGCTACCTTTCACTTTTAACAGTAAATTTGCAGCCAGAGAAAACAATCATATAATTTAGCTATTTTAGTGACAGAAATGAAGCTTATTTACTAGATTCTGAGTCATAAGTGAATGCACAGAAATTATGATTGAAAATAATTTTTGTCCTTGTGGTTTCTAATTTATCATGCCAGATTCTTGATCCCATTAAGCCTCCTCCATCACAGGGTTGTCCTAAATATGCCTGCGGAGGGAGCTATCTTACCCTTTCACCAAGGTTCAGTACTCCACAATTATATCCTTTTGCTCCCACACTTCCTGTTCTGTATAAGGGACTGAAACAACAGAATGGAATATACCTCAAGACAGTATATTAACGATCATCTCATAGACGGTAATTTTTTAATGATATGTAATTAATTGAGATAGTTTAATTTGCTTGCACTGAAATCTGCACATTAGGTGCATTCTCTGTATCTCTAAACATAGAAAGACCAAGAGCAACATGTAAAATGTCAAAATGTTTTTCTCATTTTTCTGTGTTCTGTATTAGCAATCATCCAAAAGAAGTAAATGTGCTGCAATCTAGATTAAGAGTTCCAGGTTTAAAAAAAAGAAGACAGGAAAAAGAAGTCTTTTCAGGGTTACTTTTCCAAGAATTCCTTTCTGACTGACTCCTAAATGATTCTAGGCACTACATTACATTCCCATGATAACAACTATTCCACTGTTCCACCAGGTACTGCTCAGTAAACATAATGGAAATACTAGTAGAACCCTTTAGCATTAAAACGCTCAATTTTGATCATGAACTTCAGGATATAAATAATGATATCAAGAAGCATAGTGTATTTATTGGCTGATTATTCATTTGGTTATCAGAATAAATAATTCAACACTACAAAGCAAAAGAATTACACTTTAAAAAACTACATGATTTACAAATTTAAGCTGTCTGCAGTGTAACAGAACACATGCAAAGCGATTTATTAAATGGTTTCAATAAGAAAAGTTTTGACAAGAGTGGTCAGAGTTGCTCAACCTAAGAATTTTCAAGAAAACTTGCTTTGGATGAAGTACTGCAGTTCTTTATTTATTCTTTTAAAACAAACAGAAGCATTCTTAGATTCATCTTCTCTCCCTTTTGTCTCCTGCCCATCCTTCCAGTACTAAGGAGAACAAACTAGGGAGAATAAGCAAAAGAGTCAGCACCATAAATTATTTTTACTACTTTTCCTTTGTTAATTCAATAGAAAATCCACATTTTAGAGCTCTCCATTGTTAAGGTGCTGCCTACGAATGTCATAACTCCTGTTTGCATGTATTTTAGCTCTGACAACCTAGTTACTTCTGATATCAAGAGCTTAGTATTGCTCATTCATTATATCATACATTAACTGAATATGCAGTAGCTTTTTAGACTTCATAAGATTAAAAAGAATTTCACAGATAAGTGTGGGCTTGTCAGCAGATTAGATTAAATTTCTTGTCCGAGCACTAACTACCTGATTTAATACTAAACAGTTTTCATTTAGAATCCAATCCACTGACTGAAAGAAGGCAGGCTTCATCCCAGCATTGTTATTTGCAAAATACACAGGCATAAGATCTGTCTAGATTTTATTCAGTTACTGGATGGCCACAAAATAACTTTAAAAAACAAGAATTTCTTCAGACCAGCACTTAGCTGACACTCAGGAAAACAGAATTACCAACTTCAGGAAGTATCCTAAGAAAATTCCCCAGGGAAGACTGGAAGGGAAAAATCAAATGGTTAATGACTCCATCTACAGGAATCAAGAGGTAAAAGGATACTGCTGTCCTTTCCATCCTCTCCATTCGGAAAAGACCAACACCGTTCCTTCCACATTAGCTAGTAACAACTTTCAATAAAAGGGGCACTGAAAAAAATCAGCACAGGTTACTGTTGACAGCACCCCAAGAGAAACTTTTTATTTTCACATATACCTGATTAAGGAAAACAGAAGCATGACTGTGTAGTCACAAGTTTTTAAACTTCCATTCACAAAGCCAAGCTATGAATATATGAAAATATGAATTTTCATATTGACTATGAAAATATTTGCAAATTTGTAGATACAATTTCAATTAGAGTCTTTAAGTCTTCCACGGAATTATTTTTTCCACTAAGGTCAGGAGATAAACACATCTCTACATGAAAAATACTGTCATTCTGCAGGATTATTCTAATTTCAGCATCATACTGCATAACCTTTGCTAAAAGTGTATGATCTTGTCAACAACTACAGTCATGAAAACACTGCGATAAAATGGTCACAAAAATCCAGAGGTGAGTTCCCGTTTTTAAGTTTATATGTGCATTATGGTCTGGGCTTCAAAATTCTTATTCAGGAAAAATTGAAGTAAATGAAGTTAAAATAAATATTATAAAATATTTTTTTCAACAGAAGTGCTTACAGTTACACATGTTAAGCTCTTGCCTAAAGCAAAATTTTGGTAGAGATAAAGATGAATTTCATTTCTCTGCAAAATTTTCTAGGAATTTTAATAAAGTGCCGACTTGTAAAAGCTTTGTATGCCTACAGTCACAGAAACCACCCCAGCTGACCTTAGACTAGTTGATGTAGGTACCTGACAGCCTGTTGAAGGCACTTGGCAGACAGTGAGCAAGAAGCAGTCCGTTGGGGTACTGCTCCCACTGATATGCTGTGTGCTTCAAATAATCAGCATTAACGGGGAAGATTTGCACTCTTTATGAATTGATATCAATTATGACACACACATCAAGTCAAGAGTCTTGAAAAATGTCAAGTTATTCCCAAAATTCTATTTTTTAAAAAGGGGAGGGTATTTTAGACCTAATTGAGGAATCTGGCTTGACAAGACTTTTGAAAAAAAAAAAAATTAAGACGGTAATTAATTAAGAAGCAGATGCTTTAACAGATGTTTCACTAGTTACAGTCACATCTCGTGACTTGTCTTTTCCTAATTCAATGTAATATTGTACACGCTGTGTTTTAACATACTTGTAAAACTCCCTCCCTCCCCATTCCCATCCACACAGACAGTATAATATGCTATCAAATCAAATGGTTCTATTATTTGTAAATGACTACACAGGATGTAAACAGCAGAGAATCTGGTATCTTCTGTATTAACTACATATACATTTCCTACAATGAGCAGCCCTATTTGCAATCAGTGAATAAAATATTAATAATATAGTTTTTAATTATGTTCTTTCTAGTGTCTAAGACCACTGTTTAAAACCTGTGACACTTCATTGCATATTAAATAAAACAAATGAAAAATAATGAGCTACGTTCTTCTTCAGTGTAACTTGCCTCTACAGATCAATAATAGTGGGAAATTTATGCCAAAATTTATTTATTAAAATCGAGAAACTGCATCTCAGGAAAGCCTAACACCAAACCAGTAAGATTCTTCAACAGAAAACTCAACAAGCCTCTGTTTCTGTGGATGAACGTGAAAGACTTGGTATTTGTACCCTAATTCTGCCTCTTTTTCCTGGCTCATGTCATTCTCTTACACCACTGGTTTCCAGTCTCCAGAGGACTGGACTCCCCAGACCCATTGTCTCCCAAAGCAAGACATCCCTCCCCACTTAGCCACGCAGAGGGGACCTCAGGCACCCCTCAGCTCCTGGCAGGGACCTTTACATCACCGGAGGAGGACGGTATGACTCTGTGGTGCTGGGTCTGCCAGCAGAGGAGGCATGTGCCAGCTCACCTGGTTGTACAGAGCACAGATGTGCAGCGCTGTGTTTCCTGAGGCATTCTGCGCACACATATCGGCACCGTAGAAGAGGAGGTGCTCTAGATGTTGGACGTGTCCATACCGGCAAGCCTACAAAGACATGCATTCATATTTTGGTTATTATACAAGCTAGGCAAGCATGCCGGGTAAAGATTTTTAGCAGAGAAGATGCTATTTTACTTAGGGTCTAATTTTTAGAACCACCCCTGGACTAAATGGGAGGACTAACACCAAGATGTGCATACCTGTCTGTAAACGCCAATGTGTGCACTTCAGGCAGAGCAAGTCTGTGCATAAGTCTAAGCATCTGCTTATTTGAGGAACGGCAATTTAAGGTATCAAGAAAACACGAAGTTAGACACTTTTCATCCACTAATATTTGTAACTGTCAGATGTGACAAGCAGACTAACAGAAGATAGGGTTTTTTTGTCCTGCTGATCTTCAACACAGCCCACTAGATGGCACTGAAGATGATCAGATTTCTAAATCTTGCCTTTAAGGTGTGAAAACAGTTTGGGGAAATCTGGCCAAAATTCAAGTAAATAATCTTGATTCTTTGATGTCAAGCAGAAGCACAGTATACACAGGGCACCGATCCAAAAGAGGGAAAATCTTCAAGAGTAACTTTATCAGTCACACAAATAAAATGTTAAACCCTGAATACTTGGAAATAAACCTCTGTGAATGAGGCTTCAGTGAAATTTGAAGCTTTCCTGATTAGCAAGTAAGTTTGAGAAAAATCACAGTATCACCACCTTCATCAGTGTCATTTACTCGACTACCTTCTTCTCTGTAACACACCTCCCAGTTTGTAATGTTTTTAACTTTGTCTCATCTCAGATCAGTATCATTCCTGTATAATAATACGGAATTTTAGCTGAGAGATACAGGTACACAAAGCCATTCACTCTGTCTTAGGTACCTAATTACTACTGACTTCAGTGGGAGTTACAAATCTACACATCTTGCAGTTTGGATCTGAAAAATTAAGTGTACTGCTCAATATACAAATTAAATCTGTGTCACATCCCAAATCCTAGTCTAGTATCCTAACCATTACATCTTTTCTTCCTCCATTTTCCATTTTCAACTCACAGAAAGGGAAAAAACAGTGTTTATTAAATAGTTTATTCATTTAGAAATTATTTGCCAAAATAATGGAGACATTATACTAGCTGTTACTAGAATGGGAACATTTTAACACTGGGCAACAGAAAGTGAGCATCCAACAACAAGCAAAGGGAGAAACAGTACCAAACCATAACTGTGTTTCCGACTGTGCAGAAGATTAGAGCAAATGCACAATTAGCTCTAAATTGCCAATTCTGTCTACTCTCTAAAAGTCACTCAACATCTAGGTATGAACGTGCAGATGTCATTATTAAAATAACTCCTAAAATACAAGAACTAATTCCAACTTTCTATTCTTACTGCAATAAACTGGACTAAACCCAGGCCCTTTTCTCCACTTTGCTTCCTTTACTGGAGCGGGATTTGCCTCCTCTTTGCCAATCTGACAGTAATGCTTACTCAGCTTACGGGGAGGCGCTGGAAGACAACCAACCCAGGGGAAATGCATTCCCCTCCTTACAGGGCTCTGCGTGGCAGGTGAGCTGTCCAAACTAATCATCAGGGCTCCCCAGCACGGTCAACAAAGAGAGACATGTATCTCCAGAGGATATCCTTTTTATTACTATGCTAGCACAGCACGAACCACAACCCTACCTTTTCCCCTTTACTGTAAGGGTAACCCAGAGGTTTATCTTCTACAGTTAAAGATTGTGTTAGCAAAAGGAAAAATCTACTTGCTACCAATTTTTGTCCTTGCCATGAAAGGTAACTTTGCCTTCTTCACATAGAGGCCAACAAATGGGATTGTATCATATCACCATCTTTCTTAATTCACTGAGGAATGCCTGTATTATTGATTACTGAAAATAGATTGCCTGTAATCCAGATGTAAACATTGATTTATTAGGATTACAACCAATACAATGGGTTTGGAAAGCTCTGTTTCATTATGAGAAATAATAACCATATGTGTATAAGGCTGTGTTTTCAAAATAAGGAATTTTTCTCCATGTTTTCAGAGAGTCCAGATGGGGTAATGCTTTGATCTATACAATCCACTTCCTCCACATCCTCAGAAATGATGGTACTAAATTAATCCTTTTTTCTCCCTACTAGAGATGGATCCAAGTGACCTCGATCTGAACACACTTACACAGTGAAAAAGCTCAGACCCCTGCCCAAACGTGGGTACCAAAACTATCTCCCATTTTTTTTGAAGAAAAGAAGTTGTGTACCAAAAGATTAGTGCACACAAAAGAAAGTGAGCCTATATAACCTAAGCAGGCTTGTAAGGTTGATTACTCATATCTTTAATCTGATCATACTACATCAGCTCCATTTTTTATGATTACTCAAACTCAGCCATACAGAGGAAAGGCATAAAATAGCTGCAGTGACTGCTAGGATCTTTAAACTTTGTAAATTACTGAGTTTATCGCTATGCAAAGAGAAATTAATAAAACATTCTTACTCAAATGTTGTATAATACTGGGACATTCCTGGAGAAGACAAGTTAAAAGATTAAAAGTTTTTTCAGAAAATGCCTTACCAAACATTATAGGTCTTTTTTAAGAGATACAATTTAGGTCTTTGGTGAGGAAGAAGATCTACATTTTTCAATAGCTGTGGTGAAGCTGACTAAAATGTGCCAGCACCAGATGAATTCTGGCACCATAGCTGGCTCACGGCATCATGAGCACCATGAACCTCAAAAGATTACTTTTTTAAAATCATTATTCTTTATAGAACACCCTACCGCCTTTATTCACACACTGAATACATAAGAGAGGAAAGAAAAACCCATGTACAAACAGGAAAAGAAAAATCATTAGAATCCCAGTTTTCACACACACAGAATGAAAACTGACTCAAACTGTGAGTTTGTAGGAGTTTAACACACTTCAGTGCAACATACTGAAGGATCCTAGCAGCAGGATCCTGAATCCAAATCTTCCTGTAAAATTCTCCAGACGGAAAGTAGAAAGTACCTCCGACAAACATGCAAGAAGCATTACCAAGGACACTAAAATTGGGATCTAAGAAAAAGATCGAATTACACTTTTTTACTGAAGTGCCACTAATAGGATGCTAAACTTCCAAGAGTCCATTACATAAATATGGCTAGTGCAATTTCTGCAGCAAAATCCACAGTAACCGTAGTTCAAAGTTACAGAACTCCACTGGAAGAGTTTCCACTTCTAATTCACCACAGCAGGATGCAAAGTAATCAGCAAATAGAAAAAGGAAGAAATTCCATACTTGTATGTGCAAGGACTAAATATATCCAAACGGCCTTCAGAACAGCGTTTAACCATAGAACAGAAATGGCACGTTTCTTCATGCAACTCCCACTTCAAACAAAAAGTAATCTTTCCTACCTGATGAATTTCTTGCCATCCATTTTCATCTTTGCAACTGACTGTAGCGTGTTCATGAAGTAACAGTTCACAGCAGTAAGGATCCCCTCCCACAATAGCAGTGTGGTACAATGGTGTCAGGCCACAGCTGTCTTTGTAGTTAGGAGATGCTCCAAGCTCTAAAAGGGTCTGAAAGCAATCAGAAATTGTGAAAAATATATTTTGGAGGGAATTCTAACTCTAACAGGGCTTTTCTACCTGAAAAAGTCTTTACAAGGTTGATATTTGCCATAAGACATATTTTTTGCTCACTTCTTTATTAGCTGATAGAATGGGCTGTGGAACAGGGTAAGTTAAGCAAGGAGTGACCTCGGAAGAACTAGGATCTGAAGGAATCTACAGGGATAGCAAGGAAGGGATGAGTGGCAATGTCCAACTTCCATCCCCTCATTAAGTTCAGAAATCTCAGTTCTGAAAATGCCACATCGCATTTGCAACACATTTACCTCTTCAGTTACAAGATGTTTTATCCAAAATGTCATGCAAATTGAATATCTGTCAAAAGGAAATAAGCAAAAGCCATAAACCTAAGTCTTAATCTAGAATATCAAGGTGATTTAAGAATACCTGTTAAAAAACAAAAGAAACCAGAAAAGACCACGTTAAGATATAATGTGTAATCCATGCCACAGCCATTTGCTTTCGAAGAGATAACTAACAATAACGCTATTCATATTTCTTCAGACAGATCTTTCCCAATCTATCAGTGAATAAGGTTAAATTTCATCACTTTTTCATCCGATC
>VZTV01001582.1:0-23381 GCA_013400875.1 Anhinga rufa | reverse complement strand
ATGTCAGGTTAGCATTGAATAAATTTAAAAAAAAAAAAAAAAAAAGAGGATTCCTGAAAAATCCTTTAATCGACATAGGCAGAACCTGCACATGGGAATAGTCCTTCTGATGTTTAACAGTACTGGTTCTGTGAATAAGCTTCAGAGGATTGCCTCTTTATTTTGGCTGAAACTCACTCACCTTTTACCCTGAACGGTTTGCTACCTTGTGGCCAGAGTTGCAAGATCTATGGCAAAAATCATGGGATTTACATAGTTATAAATTACTATTATCTGATTATACTACATAGAACTCAAAGAACGCAGCACGTCTGTTGGACGAGGAGACTGTATTGAATGAGGCTTTAATACCAGCTTTTCACAAGACCACTTTTAACCCCTGAATTGTGCTCCTTTAGCTGCAGTGAGAAGAATTTTGCAAGCAGTGAACACTCATGAAACAATGTGACAGGAAAAAAATTAAGAGGTTGTTTAATTTGCTTGTGGCTTTAAAACGAACATCAGTGATTGAATCTCTGAAATAAGCTGCTAGAAAAGCTTGACGTGAAACCTTCTCTGGACCCTGGTTCTTTTTTCTTGGATTCGTGTTATAGTGAAGTCTATTAACTGCAGATTATTAGTGGTTGATGTACCACCATACAAGCAATACCAAAATTAATTAGATACAAGTTTCATGCCCCAGTTTCCTGCTGTACTGTGTTTCAGTGTGATCTGGCTCTGCTCCATCTTCGCCCAGTACCATAATAGTTCTGCCCAGTTTATCCCCCAGCTGCACAGCCACCGCGTGAGCAATAGAGAGGGGGAAAATTCCAGTGTCTATGTGTGACTGCTTCACACGTACACACCCTCTCTTCTCTTACTGCTTTCCCAGGAGACAGACAGAGGAAATCTGTGCACTCTGCAGGAGGGCACAGGGGGAACTAGATGGGACAAAGGAGAAAAAAAGCTTCCCTGAGACAGAAAGGCCCTCTCTTTGGGAGAAAGCAAAGGCTGGTTATTCAGCAACTGCTACCCTACTATTGCAAACCTAATAAGAGACCCAAAAGCTTAATCTAGAACCTTGTATTTCTGTATTAAGTCACAGAATAAGACACATCTGTGTCCTCAGCAAAGGCAAACTCCAAAATCAAATCTCCCAAAGGGGCTGATTCTTTGCAGCCTTTTGGGGATAACACATGGAACAGCTCAACCGAACAAGTGAACGCCAGCACTCCTGTGAGCCAGGGTTCAAGTTCAGACATGCTGATCACTGTTTCCCAAACGCAATTCAGAGGCATGGAGGAACCTCAAATACAGCTTACTGTATAATTTGTATGAGAATACAAATGTTTCAGATATTAGATCTAAAAGTACCTCTAGTGAAGGAACTCCTTTATTCACTGGCTGTGGGTATTCCCTAAGAAGTCGTTCCTCATCCAAAAACTTCCCATCTCTACCATTGCTTGCAGGCTGGAACAGTCCATAATTCAGGACATCTTTCAAACTCTGATTCAAAGTACACAAAATTCGTTGCTTTGCAACCCACACTGAAGCTTCTGGGTTAAATCGAATGCATTTCTGCAAAGATAAGTTATTTTAAACAATTAATTAATGAAAAAACATTTAAACAGTATCTTACATTCTGCAAGTTAAGTGTCATAAATGTATACAAACATACACAATAAACCTACAATTTCCATGCCAAAGCGTACGTCAACAGAATTGTATTTCAGACACGCATTCCTCTGTAATAACTCATGCACAAGTACTGTGAAATCACAGGACGTCTCAAGTCCTTCCACAAACATCAGAGACTATAGCCTTCTTCAGAGAAAGAACACCTGCATGGCAAACCTGTTTGAAAAGCCAAGTGAAAGGGCTGTTACAAGATGTTTAACCATCCACTTGATCCTAGGCTGTTCTGACAGTCAATCTGATGTGCAACAATTTCACAAAAAAAACAGTACTTAGGCAAGAATTCCAATTCATTTTAAGGTACATTTATCTTCGGGTAAGTTTATGGGAGGAACTATACGATGTGAAGGACCAGTGGACTTGCAAACCTTGAAAATCCTTTCAGTTCTCTGCTTCTCACCAAGTCGGAATTTAAAAAATTTAGGGATTTTGCAATTGTAGCTTACATTGCAGTCATTGGCTCTGAGCTACCAGCAGATGGCAATACCTTTTTAGGTATTCCCGATTTGTTGCCTCTGATGCGCATTATGAATGTACAGTGCTGCTGGGCATCGTACCCACACTGGGCCATGAGAAGGGCTGGTACCAAGCTGCTACGGCAGAGCTACAGCACAGGAGTCCCTTCTCTGCCCACTCAAACGATGTCCCCGTCCCTTCATGATGCAAGGATTGCATGTGGGCCAAAGAAAAATTTTAACAGGTATATCTTTTTTTATCAGTACCTTTCCACGAGTGTAGCTGTAACTCTGGCTACAGTAATAATGTCAGTAACTGCTCTTCAGGGCTTTTATGAAGACCTCTGCTACTCTTCCTATTGTAATTGTACATAGAGATAAGAGAACAGAAGAGCAAGTAAAAATAAGACTGATGTTTTATGAAGAGAGTGAAGTGTTTCCTGTAACTTTACCCACAGCTGCTTCTGCAGAGCTCACCTCTGCAGTATCTGTTGGCATCTTTTTAAAGTCCCGAAGCCATCTAAGAAAATGGCTGCAGTTTGTCTTTTAGAACTAAACTCACTTATCCTGGCAAACTCTGCATACAGCTGAAAGTAATCTCTGATCCCATCTACACAAATCAAATAACAAATTCATCTGAATATTTCACTTCTGAATTTTGAAGAGCAAATTCAAAGGCAGAAGTCACAATATTTTATAAGTTCACAGTGTCTTCTTGACTGTTCCAATATTGCGCGGCAAATATTTTCAACAGTAAAAAGTATGAACAGGACATGAAGGACTTTCAATTTACAACTGGTTTTAACTGAGCAAACACTACAGTCAACGAGTCCTCCGCATATATTCACTTTATCAGAGCAGAGGTGACTAGCTGATTTTGAATATCACGACATACTGAAGTTGAAGAGTTTGGCTCTGTTTCTGTGGATTAATCATCAGATATGAGGACTATCAATACACACTGATACTGAGATGTCCTCTCTCATCGCTGCTGACTAGCCGTGCCACTGAAGTTGTCATGATAGCATCTCAGGGGTTTGCCCAAGGAAGCTCGTGAACGTTGGGCTCTGCCCAGCTCCACTGCTCCTGGGCGTCTGTTCTTGAAAATTACCGCTTGGTTGGTCTTTCAGCGGTTCCTGCGCGAACTGCACTTTTTCAGATATGGCTCAAGTACTGGCATTAAGACATTTCAGGGTGTGTAAGGGAAGAGGGATAAAACTTCCACTGCAATGTGCTCAGGTGATGCTTTAGCCTAGGAAATAAAAGATACCTTTAATCCTTTACAGTCTTAAATATAAAAATGTAATCCAATGAGATATTAGATTTTATCACAAATAAATTTGGTTAGGAAGCAGTTTTCATTCCCCTTACATATTTTACATTTCGAGGTGTTTTGTGAAAAGTTGGGGTTTTTTAAATGGTGGAGGGAAGGAGAGAGGGAGACAAAAAGAACATTATAAACAGCATTTTCATTCCCAAACAGCCCAGTAGTTAAGGTACTGACTTAGCAGTGAGGGCAATCTGTTTTAAATCCCTGTGTTCTTTCAGCTCTGAACCTCACTTGCCCCGTGACTCTTACTTGGATTCAAACTTCAACACAAAGTTCAGATTCAAACATCAGCAGTTTTCAGCAACTCTAAAAATTGCCAGTTACAACGTATGTTATGAGCTTAACTTCTACATGCTGTATCACTGTGCAGTGACCTCTCATTATCCACACATCCTGAAAGATTATAAGAAATGCTCTTAAATGGAAAGAAGCAAAGATAATTTTGAAAGCACATGTATTTTATTCCCCAGGAAAATCCTTCTTACATTAAATTCTTATGTGAAACAAATTATTTTTGACTTCTACGACACTGCTTTGATTTTAACAATATAAAACACTCGCAGTTTAACTAAGCCTGCTTTTTTTAATGCACCTTGAGAATTCAACATGTTCAACTTTGTCCAGTCTGTTCTTGCATTCTCTCTGTTCTTGATGGCATGTGAATACTGCAGATAATAGTGTGTACTTTTAATTCTCAAATATTTGCTAAATTGGAAAAATTATAAATAATTTCAAATTTCTTCGGAATATATTTCAATGGAAAATAAATCTTTCTACAGTGTTTATGCACATTGCATCAGTAACACACAATATTTATCTTCTGAAATAATTTGCCTTCCACAGGTCTGACATTGGCACATTCATATAATGCATGGGGATAGGACATAATATTTTAACCACCTTCACTGGACTGAAGCGGCTGTGAGGAATTCTTTTTGTGCAGTAGCCCGAAGGCTTGTTTTAAAATTACTTATCTGGTAACTATAGCACTATTGTATTTCTACCACACTAGCTACAATATTTTATAGAGTCCTCAATGGCAGAATAAATATGGAAACGCTTCGTAACTAGTAATTTCACAAACTAATTTATTCACAGTCCTAGCTTTTCTAGTGATTCACAAGAAAAAAAAATATGCTTATTTTAATAAATGTTGATCCCATTGGGAATTTATAATTAAGTAAGATCAATGATGTATAAAGCAAATCAATAACCGAACAACTGTTTCCTACCAAAATTTCTCTGACTCGGAGAAGTGAAACTAGTGAGAAAAGTGATTCCTTTAGCTTCCCACGAAGCCAGGCAGGATAGCGAGGGAGGCTGTTACCACTCTCTCGGAGGCAGCTGCTGAACAAGAGGGTAAGAAGGACCACTCAAATGCTGCATAAGGTGTATCTTAGATCAGCCTGTCCCTGGAACACCTCCCCTGTGCCACTCCTCTGCCCGTCAGGCAGCCCTCCCAGGAGAGAGACCACCACAGTCATCACCTCCATCGTGTAGGTGAGTCGTTACCTACTGCCACGCTTTCTACCCTGAGAAAACGTCAGCTGAGTCACAGCAGATTCTACACAGATTGCTTTAGTTATGAAATAAATAAGAATTCATTAGATGCGCATGGTGCGGTGACCGCAAGGAAACATGACAGTAGCTGAGTCAAAAAAGCTTGACAACTTTTTCTAACCTTCATTGACTTATTATTTAAAAAAAAAAATAATAAAAAAATAGGGATAGTTTAGTGGCAAAGAACTACAGAATCACATATGAAACATACAGATAGTTTGCACTGACAGATGTGGGATCTATTCTTTCCACCCTTTGTTGCATCCCAAGACCAGATAAAATGCGGTAGTTTCTCTTGAAGGCTAGCTACATACACTATAAAAATTGCAACAGTTCTTCCATATAAGAACCAAAAAAGAAGCCCTGAGTGGCTCAAAACCACCATCAAAATCACACTAGGCCACCCAAAATCCAAGTCTAGCGGCAAGACAGCCTGTCAACATTGGTTGCTGAAATGTGAGACCTGTGGCTTTGATATTAAAGCTCTTTGAATCATGAGAGACATGGTCAGTTATAATCTTGCATTCCTGCACACTAGTGAGAGTAAATCACTAAATACAACAGAAGGACTGGAAGCAGGGGAAAAATATAGCTCACCTGCTCCAGCTAAAGGGAAGATATTAAATTAATGGCAATAATGTTCATGACACAGAATCTCTGAGGAATAACATTATCTGTTCAAAATCTGTCAACCAACACATCTTTTTCATCAAACTCACGAAGTTGTCAACCACACAGAACTGTGCTGCGACAGAGGAACCACGACAAACGGTTTGTACAGCTGCCTCCAAGACGTGATTGTTAGAATATCAAAATACAAGCTATTCCTTTCAATAGAAGACATCAATATTAGAGGCGTTGACACCAAAAAGTGGAAAATGCAAATGAGAGTTGGGTTTCATGAAAAAAATGGAGCAAGTCGCTCATTTTGATTTGTGCTCGGCGTTCAACTTAATTCTCGGAGGCGCTGTTTCATTCATCAAAATACATTCAGAAAACACAGAATTCATGAGATGAAAGGTAAAAAACCAGTCCAGCCACACTGTCATCAGCTGGCAAGTCAGATTATGTGTCCAGACCAAGGGCCTAAGAACAGATGTCAGCAGCACCCACAATGTTTCCATTGTCAAACTGAAGATAAAAAGAAGAAAGATCAACTATAAACAGAAAGCAGCAATGAACGGTCCGTCACAAAAAGGGGTACAGAACAATACTTGTGAAAAGTTGCAGTGGAAAACCTGGAGTAGATCTAAGGCAGCGGATAGCAGTAGCAGATATAGACTGGAAACAATTAAAAATGGAGGCGTCTTAAGCAAAAATGTGGCTCAAGCTGTCGTTGTGACAACTGGGTACCTATCTTCATAACATTGCACAAACTAAACAAGTGTTTTATCTAAGAAAGAAAAGCACTAAAGTCATAGATTCTTAATCCTAAAGGCCAGTGAATACTGGGAAAAGTAAAGAAAAGATACAAAAGTACAAAAAGCAATGCAGAAGCGGAAAACCAAAAAGTAGCTACAACTTAAGCTGTAGCTTTACCAAACGGCCCTTTACCAAAGAGCATCTTGCATGGAAAGTCCAGTATAAAAAAAAACAGGGGAGGGAGGAGTCAGTAAATGCTCGTTACTGAAGCAGAGCAGCAAAACAGATGGGCAGAAAGCATTTCAAAGAAGTCTTCAGCAGACCCAATCCCATCTCAGCATCAGAATTTAATAACACATATGAATCCGAGCATTTTGTTTTTAAACATAACCCAGAAGGGGCACGTAAGCATAGGATAAAACAGCAGAGCAACCACCATGTGTTGATAATAAAATGATTAAAACATCCTTAAAACAATTGGCTGACAGGTCTGTTCTTGAAGCCTGGGAAAAAGAGCAATTCTAAGCACAAAACATTGGACATCACTGTCATAATATCACGCAAAGATTTTCTTGACAACAGCTACTGGAGAAGAACCAGACTCCATCCAGTTATAGGCAGAATCATCTGTGCTATGTTCCTACATGGGCTGATAAAGGAAACTGATACAAGAAGACTTACCCTGGATTCAGACCAAAAAGGTCCAGGGAGAGGTCAGATATGCCAGGCATCATAGAGGAAAGCGCAGACACATTAGTTCACCCAGTTTTCCATGTCCAAAAGACATTCAGCACCGTGCACAGACACGGTTGCCTTTAGGCACAAGGTAGGCAGTCGCCTTGGGCGGCAAACTGCCGGGGGCTGCTGACTGCCAGCTTTGCTTACCAAGGAGGAAAGACGCAGATCTGTCACCAGTCAGTGCTGCTGACAGCGTGACACTGAACTTCGCTGCCCTGGCGATGAAGCATCCTCACGTCAAGGGCAAATAGAACTGAATATTGCCTAAGCTGCCGAGAAACCCTGCACCACTACTGCAAAGGGAGGAGGAACTAGTCAGTTACTGCCATCTCCTTCTCAATAGCAAGCAGTAGGGGTCATCATCAAGCCAGAGCCCTCTGGGCAGGATGCACTGCAAATAAGCTTCTGGCCAAAAGAGATTACACCTGTGTCCTGCCTCCATAAAGGATCTATTAAAGCTGAGCCTTCTGGCTTATTAAATCAGGAAATTAAATGCCAAATAATATAGCTTTCTTACCCACTCTCCTAGGTACATCTGTTTGTCAATATGGAGAGCTTTCTATGCTCTCCATTCCCTCAGAAATTTTACTGAGCTCAGGAAATCTTTCAGTCACTCATTGAAATATTCTCCACCTTTCTGTGCTAAGGAGGACACTGACTCGAATACAGATGATGCACAAAAGCAATAAGAAATTACTCTTTCTACAAAGTATTGTTTCAATACATTGGATTATCATCTGAACTGAAAAGGAGACAAAAAAGAATTTATATTAGAACTGAAAAGTAAGTCTTCATAAGAGCTTTGTATGAACTTGTCAAGGTTCACATCTTTAAAGTTTCAAATGAGAATAAAAGGGCAACAAGACAGATTTCCTATGACGGGTGCCAACTTATAAAGTTTTCTATAACAGCACATCCTACTTATGATGCTTGGTGCTTAGCTCATACGTGCCATGAAATAAAGGCGTTTTAGACCACAGTCACTGCAGATGAGCAAACTTTTATTCCTAGTGAGCTTAGCTAGGGAAGGCTTCCCAGTGGGTTGAGTTTTATCTAAAACCCTACACTTGCCTTCTTTTAAACAAATATATTCTTGATCATACTTTCTAAAAAACAATAAAGAATTAAAACATAAAACTAAATTATGTCATTTCATGCTCCTTTGATTAAACAGACTAATTTTAAACACCTCTTACATTAAATTAATTATAATTATACAGCAAATGGTGTGTATGTTGGATTTGGCTTGTAGCTATAACACAGCTCATGAGCTACGATCTTCTCCAAACTTTGCTACGCTACATTTAAGCTACCAGTCTTCCTGTTTGCAAACCTGAATGCAGGTTTCATTTTTCTCTATAAGAGGTTGTGGGCTGATACAGTATATCAGAAATAGATCATCTGCTACAGAACTGTTTAAAACAATTGAGTTACTTTTCATTAAGAGCTTATTGAAAAGAAAAAAAAAGCAAAAAGTAAAGCAATAAAAATGAACATATGAAACACAAACCCTAAAATACTTTTTGTTTTATATCACTTCCTGCCCAAAATGAATTTTAAAAAAAATAACTGTTTCAATAGTGTCAGTAAATAACTTATTGTTGGTCTAGAGAAATAGAGTAAAGAAACAAGAGGGCTTCAGAAGGCTAACATCTCTCTCTTTTTAACAGCAGAGTAAACCTAGCAAGTAAAGCTACTCTTTCCATTTTACTGGATCTAGTCACTGAGCACTGAACACAGTCAAAGATATAGCAAGCTGGTAACAAAATCCTAACCATGTCCAGTCAGCGCTTGTCTTGACAGAGGACTTCACTACAGGCAAAATCCTTTTAAATTTAAGATGTACAGCAGTGGATTTCAGTATTTCAATCAATACTGAAATGAAAGAGCCAAGGTGATGACTGCTTCAGCCAAGATTTAATAAAAATCCCGTGTGTAGCTCACAGCAGCCTCAGTCCTGCTCTGCCCTCTGAAGCCCTTCTGTCCAGCTCAGGTCCCACACCACTTCCTCTTCATAGAGGTTAATCTCACACCATATAAAGTAATGGAGTGGTACTATAATTTCAGCAGCAATCCTCATCTAAAAGAAATTTTTAAGTACAAGGATTTAAGAGATAATGCTCCCAACTCCAACACAGATTTCTCTGGGGTTTTGCAGCACTATGTAGATTGGACTTTAAAAAAAGAGCTCTACAACCACACCTGAGGCCACACTGTCAAAACAGCTCTTCCCTGTTAGCCTGTAGACAGGCCATCTCTATCATTCTAAAAATGAACTTAATTAAAAAGAAAGGAATAATTTCATCCAAGATAGATCTTCAATGGCAGCACAGTATGATGTAGATCTAAAATGTCAGCACAGAGTGATGTATGTAGCACACATCCATAAAAAGAATGTGTTTTTATAATCATCTTTGAAATGAAAAAAGTCTGAAGCCTACCATCAATTGAAAATCCTGACAACAGCATTCAAGGAGGCCCAGGGTAATTTAGATAATTAATCACAAACTTGGGCAGGTTGTGGTTTTAGACAGAATCAGTAAGTAACGCCCAAGACCTCCAGGATGAAATTGTTATTCCTATCGTAGCACTTGAGGAGGACAATGATTCTTTTACTTACAAAGTTACAACAGCAAAATTTTCCAACTCTATGTTCTTAACATTCCAGACATTGAATTTTACACATTCAACCATAAATGAAACACAACTTAGTAGTTCCTTGTGAGAAAGAGTGAGGCATTTGGATTGTAGATTTCTAATATGTAAAGAACAGCCAAGATTTTTTTTTATTAAAAAAACAACTTTTACTCAATTAATCAAAGATTTTTTAACAAATAAGAAGTCTGTTCAATTCTTTCTGTAAGATGTGAGAGATTAAATCTTTTGTTGAAAAGTCTCTATTTTCATCCAATAGACTTAAAGGTGTGAGATAAAGCCATAGGTCCACAAGTGAGCTTGCAAATGACTCCTCTAGGAGAATCAGAAAAGGTTCGTTTTATCCTGTTTCGTATGTTTCCAGTATAAGTGGTGAGGAAGTGTGAGAGAATAAAATAGTGATTTCATGTCATTGTAAAAACTGTGGGACAGTATGATGCCACACTTAATTCTTCTTCCAAATCGAGTGTGTTGATTTCTCTTGGTGGAAGTTTGAGAAACAACGCTGTAGAAAAGGCATAGCAGCAAAGGAGGAAGGAAAGATCTATTTGTGCTTCCGTTTTCTCATCTTTATGCTCTAAAAGCCACCAGCTACCTAACAAGGATGTGTCTTCGTGGGACAATGACAGAGAAAGGCAACTAATATGGTAGAGAGAGAATTTGATGACCTCCTGCTAGATCCCAGTCTAGTGTCAATCACAAACTGTCTCATGAAAAGAGAAACTAGAGAAGACAATGGGGTTATATATGTATGAGGCTTTCGTAGAGACGTGTGATTTTGGGGTTCATCCCTCATCTTCTGATGAGATTTTAGATGCTTAATTCTTTTTCTTGTACCCAAATGCCTCTGAATGCAGATCAGGCAGGTATTTTACTTTATGATCACAGCTTTCATCAAGTTAACACACTAAATACACTCTCTTGGACGGGATGGTGCCTTTAGTTTAGGCAATCAGTCAGGCATACCACTGAGGTAACAAATCTAGACATTAAAAAAACCCATGACATAAATTTTGCCTGTAATACATCAAAAAATTGGAAGAAAATAGATCTGCTGCAGATTGAAGCCAGCAAAGCTAATCATTTGGTTTTACCTTTTTTTTTTTTAATTGTAATGCAATATGCCTTACCGTTTGCTGCAAATCGGGTATTATAATTCGAATCACTAATGTGTTGCTCTGACTGTCTTCCATTCTGCTGCTTGGCTTTTCTGCAGTTGCCCTAATTGTGTCATAAATAGTTTCTTCTTTGGAGCTGTCTGATTCAGATTCAACAGAATAGTCGGAAAAGCTTTGTGCCATTTCATCTTCGCTTGATGTTGGACTACGAGGCATGTTCAAGTTTTTTATCCTGCCATTACAAAGGAGAAAGAGAAAAAGATAAGTTATAGTTAAAGTCTTCAAAATGAATCAGCTACAAGTTTTGTTTTCTTGGAAGTAACATGCATTTAACAATGAAGTTATATATTTTATCCTCCTTTTATTTCCTCCTGTAATTTATGTGGGTAGGCAGAGTGTAATGGAAATAAATCTGCCTACCAATTTACTACAGAAGAGGAAGAGGACAGGAGAAGGCAAGAGAGTAATAAAAGGGAAGATGACCTTTCTTCCTAGGCACACCCAGCCTCCCAAAGGATCCAGAAAAACCCAGCATAATTACCAGGTTCTCTGCTAAAAAGCACTGTTGTAAACTGTACTTAGAACTAGATCTGGCTTTGGAGCCTACTTCTGGCGGGGTAAAAAGACATTTCAGGAAATTAATATAGGTGCTAAACTAACATCATCCTGTACACCGAGAAACTGTACAGGTAAGGCTTCAATAAGAGACAGTATTTTCAAATTGCAGAATCAACCGAAAAATCAAATACTACAGGAAGCCAGACAGATGCAGATGCTCCTTTGTGGTTTGTGGCTCATACAACACTACCAAAATCTGTCTATTATACATACAATGTATACATACAATACAGATTTTAAAAGCATTTTTAATCTGTGGTATAGATTAGGCTCAAATAAAAGTAATGTTCATTCCAAATAAGGATGTTCGTATTCAGAGGTCTCACAGTAAGAACAGCAGAATATTTTCCTTCAGGGTTCTTCCAACTACAGCAGCAAGAGACTTTTTTTTTGCCCCACCAACTAAAAGTTTCTCCAGGAAATGAAAATTATAATTCTATGGAAAAAAGATGAAAAAATTTGGAAAAAATTGAAAATACCACCATAAACTTTGCAGTGCTTTGTAACTACATTTTCAGTTTTCAGAGGCCAGAAAAATGTAAACATTATTTTTTATATTTTCCATGAGAAACCTCCCAAGACAACTTCTCTGCTTTTTAATTTTAAAAATCCCCAGTTAAAGAAAAAAAAAAAAACAACTAACCAATTCCACTCTCAGCCCACATTAAAAAAAAGACATTAAATGAAAAGTAAAGCACAGAAGGGTGACCTGACTTTCCCAGGGTTGCTCATATACCAGGGGACTGTGCTGAGATATCCAAATATATGGTTTCTATAATGGTCTCGCAGTCAGATCCCCCAAAGTAAATAGAGTCAAACAACAGCAGGGATGAAGAGAACACTTTTTTTACCACTTTCTTTCACTATTTAGTTTGAGCCAACTAACTATCATCACCAGAGTACTCATTCCTCTGCATTGTCCGGTCATTTATACCACAATGATTACAAAGCAGGCATAAAAGGCTCCCGCTCCAACTTAGCATTGTAAGGTGACCATATGTTGGAGCCAGTGTTTACACCCGAGGACAGGCAGTGGCGAGGCAGGCCTAAAGCTTGGGGTCAAGGGCAAGCATTTCCAAAGCACATCACATGCCCACATCATCAAGTCTTATTGTTATTTCTGATGAAGGACAATTCCAGCGTTATTACCCTCAGCTATAATTACTAATGAAGACAAAACCAGCGCATTCAAAAATCTGAAAGCATGCCAGTTCACAGCAGCTTAATGCAAGGCTCTATTTACAAAAGAAAACTCTTGAGGGAGTATTTCATTTTCTTACTGCTTCACTGAACTGTAGATTAATGCTTCTCTCCAAAGCACCTTAAGTCAATAAAAAGCATAAACATTTCAATGGCTTCCTTATTTATCTACCAATGCTAAATCACATGAAGCCAAAAGATAGTAGGTCGATACACCATATTTAAGAGCGTAAGAAGTATAGGCCAGTGAGCGCGAAGAAGACATCAAGACAATCACATGGTTTGTCTCTCCCTAAAGCCATTTGAGAGCGCAATATATTCCAGGGCAATGGATTCAACTCCTCTGACAGAGAGCAGTAAACTGCAATTATACAGCATACAAATAAAGAGCTGAATTAGGAAAAAAAACTTCCCAAGGCTTTGGCAAGTGGCTTTTCATGCAAAAACTATGCAGAAATATCTCATTATGGAATAGCAAAGAGAAATTACTAGCTGAAGAACCAACCCCAGGTATCAAGTGCTTAAGTTTAATAAATAGTGGGACAAAGAACTCCTTGGAGACACATCAACAAGGCACAAGTCACCTCATTTTCTGGAATACAGATTAAAAAAAAAAAATAAATGCACAAGTAACCATGGAAGGAATAATGAAAGACTGTATCTACAGTGATAAGAACAGAACCTATGCCCCACCAGCGCTGTGGAGAAGCAGATCATTTAAATGCCTGTTTTTAAACAAGGCAATCTATCCACCTGAGAAACTAAAGGTCCCAGTGTAGGGCAGATCCTGCCGGGGAGCTGAGGTCAAGCATGTCTCCCTAAATCTACAGACACCTTAGGACAATTTGCTTGTTTGGCGGTTAAGTTGTGTGGAAATGGAAGATACCACCATACCACCAAGATGCTCGCTGTCGTAGCTTCCACAGGGAAGCTGTTATCTTTTAGGAACTGTTTCAGTTTTCTCCCAGTGATATTCCAAAGACTCTTCCACAAGGAAAACCATTACCTCAGGAAAAGTAAGGCAGGTTGCCTGTCTTACCTAGGCTTGTACAGCATAGAAGAAAATATAGTTGGCAATTCATTGGTTCAAAAGGATGTTATATAGCTAAAATATATGTAGCTAAAATAAAACCTAATCTTTAGGTTTTGCTGATATGATTGTCTGGGATGTCTTCTTTCATTTTCTTAAAAATGCATCAGATCTTTGCTTCCTTTAGTTAAGCTGATTGTATTTTATAGCAACACGATACATCAATGGCTGCTTTCAGTATAGGGAAGTGCTGAGTGAAGGAAAGTTTCTCTGTAAATGAATGAAAACAGATTTCCTAAGACCTCAGAAGTAAACTCACAATCCGAACTACCATCATGCCAGTCTTCGCTCCACCTCACGTCCTCTGCCCGTATTTTCAAATCCCATACCTTGAGCTCCCCACGAGTCCCAGCCCTGGGCGCTCTCCTTCCCTGGCCCCTGCACATCCCCTAACCACTGGCTGAACAAAGCAAGCACGAGCTCCGGCTGGTTGAACACCGCTTCTGACACAGGAAGGCTGTAAAACAGCTGGAAGATGAAAGAATAAAAGGATGGCTACCTGCTTACCCTTACTGTACTCTTCCCTCAGCACCTTTAGCTCTGCGGGAGCACCGGGGTGTTTACTCTGCCTCTATGGCTATTGCCAGGTTATGTTTCTCAGGCCAACAGGCCAGATGAAATAAGTTGAGCTCAGATCACTGCCTTCCCCTCACAGATGCTATTTTTAGAGATGTTTTTTTTCTCTAGCCAGCCAGCAACTTTCACAAAATCTGCAGGAATTTCTTATCCTGCTATTTGTTACCACCCCACCGTTAAGGAGAGTTTCAAACAGCCTATGAATAAATTAAGAAAAAAAAATATGGGCAAGTAGCATGGCCCTCTAACTGGCCTGGACTAGAGCTATATAGATATTCTATAGTGCAGACTGGACTATATAGGTAGTCTATAAAGAACTATGAAAGACTGGAATGAACACAGTGCACAGGTTATCAAAAGGCAAGAAATCCAACTCCCAGAGCTCGCTCGCTCTCTATCTGAATTATGTGCTCCAGTGAGTGCAAACTGGCATGGCAAGGGAAAAAAGTCAGAGCAGTGGCAGACTTACCAATTTCTTGCAGCCTTATGGTTGTTAAGCATCATACAAAAAGAATTTATTAAATATATATGCTTAAATTTATTTTAATTATCTTAAATAATCAAAAATTGATATTTGCTAAAGGGATTATAATATTGTTGATACGGACACGTATTGGACAGGGTATCTTTATTAAACATAAATGTATCATCAGATATACAATGCACGTGCCCGCTAAAAAAATCACATTTTAAAAACTCTTCAACTTAATTATGGCTATGTGCAATTTTCTTGATCCTGCAAAGTAACAAACCCTCCCATCTAGTTTCTATTGGTAAATATGGAACACAATGACACATATACACCCAAAAACCTATTTTAAAAGATCTGTCCCATATTAAGCCTATTGTATCCTACGCTAGCGCCAGCACATATGGCAAATGCAGGTATGTTTGTCCAGTTTGTCTGGAGCAAACCCAAAGGTCGATATCTATCTGACAACCACCAAAAGCGAACAACTACGTGCACAGAGATCCCGCAGAACAACATCGCAGCCGTGGCGACGGCTGCCCTTGGGTTTCTGCAGCGGGCAAGACTCATATCCAGCGAGACAGAAGGAAATGCACCCCTAACACCAGGACTAACTTTTGGTAGGGAAGTCACATTAAAGGATGCAACTCTTCCTTCCCCAACCTGTGAGATTTTGGTTCTGGTTTTGCTGCTGGGTGAACATAGGCTAGGTCTCACAGAAGTGGCCATCTCAGACTAATTGCAGTAGTTGTTAGTTCTCCTCTCTCTAAAATACAGCTGAGGCACATGCATCAAATGTCAAGGCCAACAAGGCCAGATCTCAGAGCAAGGTTTCAAAATTCAAGGGTCTCTGGCTCCTATTCATGATAAGAACAATCTATTTTTATATAAACATTCATTTGCACAATAACAGTCCTGTTGCCTGCAGGGAGAAGTCCTCTAGACTGCTATTGTCAGAGTCAAAAATGTACCTGTGGGAATATTTGATACAGAGTTGGCATTGTTACGGGTTGAGTAATGCCATTAACCAGACTGTGAGAAAAGTTTGCTGCTACAATAACAGCAGCCGCTAAAAAGAGGTATTTAATAATTAACTCTGAAGAAAAACTATTCAGGAAAGGGATTTCCGTCTGTATAAAACCTGCCAGAGCTCCTAACACTCGGATTCTGTGGCTTTATTCGGGATTATATACATCAGCTCAAGAACCAGCTCACGAAGTTACTAAATTAAAATGCTGGAGAAGATCAAGCATTGCCTTTTCTAATTATATTAATATTAAAACAAAAATGCATTTCAGACAGAACTGAAGATGGGGGGTACAATCCCAACGTGCCATGCATTTCACACCTCTCCACGGCTCTGCAGAAAAGGTCACACAGAAGGAAAGCTGATTTGAAGACAATTTGCAATTTGATGGCTTCAATCTCCACTTTGCACTCTTACTTTAAAGCTGGCAATAACCAGCTCTGCCTCCCAAAGAAGCGATCCCACCCTCCCTTGCGCCCTGAACCACTCCACTCTTGCCCCCAGACTGCTTTAATCTCTGCACTAACACGAAGGGTGAAGCAGAACAAAGCATCGATGCAGGTTAAACACACCAGCTTTTTTTTTGTTTTGGGAGGTTAGTTTCAGCATTCATCACCTCTCTGAACTGGATCACTATACACATGTTTGCATAAGCAGCAGGAGGAAGATGGCAGAGGGCCAGAAGCAAACAGCCAGGGCATGAAAAGGGCACAACCACTTTTTCCAAAGGCAATATTAATGCTTGGCAGCATAAAGTGAATCTGAGACACCACTGCCTAAGTGACAGGAAAGAAATCTACGTAAATACAGCCATCTGATTAACTCCAATGAAAATCTCTTGATTATTAGTACCAAAATACCGTAACTCTGAACAGGACAGCTTACTGAAACCCACTGATACAAAATTCATCCAGGCAAATGCAAAACCTAAAAAAATACATCTACAAGAAAAACAGAACGTGCACAAGGAGTGCTAACCCATCCCACAGCAAAATCTCAGGGGAAATGAGGCACTTGGAGCTCCTCCTGTTCTCCCAGGCCCACCAGACAAGGAGGCAGCTTTGGCATTGATGCGACACCACATGAAGCTGTGCTGGTCAGGCTCCAGTCCTGGGAGCCTTCTGCAAAAGGGCCAGCAGAGTCTCCAATGCTATCTTTACCTTGCTAGGAAAGAGTGGCCAGGCAGCAAAACGAAGCACTGTTCCCTTGGCATGCCACGAGATGTGCTCCCTCGGTCAGTGCCAGGCAATGCCCCTTGCATACAGGACACACAGATAAGGTGTTACCAGGCTCGGTGCTCTCCGATCTCTGCAGGCTTTCATGCTACTGAAATGTCTCCCTGCTCCACTGCAACGCAGCCCATGTGCTACTGCAGACACTGACTTAGAAAGGCTAAATCACAAAAAATCGTTTCTGGGGCCTCAGGAGCTGAGAAGACAATCCAAGTGGTCAGCAAGGTCCACTTCATGCCTCAGGGCCAGAGAATACCTTTGGGTCCGATTTTATTTAGAAGTATAGATGTAATTTCGGAAACTGAAAAATAAAGAACGATGACATGTATGAAGGCTCTAAGAAAGTTCATCTGTTATCCTGAAGTTCCCTTGATCTGCCTTTGTAAAATGGGGCAACAGATTCTTGAGTCTTCTCTAAAGCACTTCCACTCTGTGGAAGAAAATGTTAGAAAACCAAATCACTTGTACATTATTAAAAAAAAAAATCCCCCCTCATGGTAATTACCTAAAAAAATTTAATCATACATTATTTTGCTGTTCACAAGCCCCATAATTATGGTTTTATTCCCTAGACACCTGTCCTTCACTTAAATTCACTTTGGTTACACTGTCTGTTAATGCATTTTTGATCTCTCTGTTAAATAACTGAAACACCCAAATAAATATTTTAGATTATGTGTGCCGAGGCACAAGTATTAACATACCAGAATGCCAAGCAAAATTCCTCCTTTACTTTCCTCTGAAGCTGCTGTTTCTCAGCGTGGCATCTCTTAATTCAAAACTTAAATATTGATTTGAAATCAGTATTGAAAAATCAATGGTCATATCCGTTTGTTCTCACCGGCACCACCAGAAGATACTTCTTACTGCCCTGTTTAAGGGCAGATTTATGCAGTCCTTGATTTCTTTGCTAGGTGATCTGCACAGGAGACAAACTGTTTTGCAAAAGGGCTCAAGAGGGACACTTCCCCCACCCCCCTTTTTTTTTTGAGGAAGATTGAGTGAAGTAATTGTTGAACTTGCTCCTTATTTCTGAGGCAGCTTGTTATGCCTTGTTCATGTATATTTGCACGGCACCGATTTGCCAAGAAGAGACTAAGCCCCATTAACTTATGGTATTTAGAGTGTTAAATACCAACATCATATGATTAAATACCAACCATCATATGTGGGTCTTAAGATCAGGCTGTAGGAATGTAATTTTTTTATTTTATTTTTTTAAACAGATGTATTTCACCATTAGCACTCCTGCACTCATAGAAAATCTACATGTGCAACCTATTTCTTCAAATACAGGGTAGTTTTCTAAAAGTTTCCTCAGTTTCCAAGTAGCTTTGGATGCTAAAATTGTCATTTGTCCTCTGTTTGTTCTACTTATAAACTTGTAAACTATTCAGCTGGTCACGGTATCTTCACAGAAAGGCTGAAGTTCAATTAGGCAGATGCAAAGAGAGATTTTGGGGAAGGATAGATACAAAGAATACAGGAGATAAGTAACTTATTGTACTGAATGAACAAGGCTGGAAGACAGGCAGAGAAGCAGATGTAGAAAAAGCTTAAAGCATTCTAAGTAGAAGTTCAACATGGCAAAACAGAAAAACATTTGAAGTAGGAGTTTTGACTTCCTCAGAAGAGGAGCCAAAGATTTAGCACAGAAAGGCGCAGTCAGGTTGGTTAAAATGGTTAAAAATCCTTAAAAAAAAATTAATTCAAACATATTAGTAGGGGAAACATAGCAAGTATTTATAAATGTTAACCACAGCAAAGTTTACAGTAAAGGCCAACTCCCACTGGCAATATAATATCTTAAGTGCCTTCTTTTAAGCACCTGAAAGGTTTCCAGTGCAATTCTGTCTGACCTTTATTTAAAGGTCATTCTTCCAGACAAGGAATTATGGCCAGCCCTGCGAGCCCCAAGGCAAGTAGCTTCTAGGCTCTGTTCATTTCTATAGTTGTTTTTAATATGGCCTCCAGTTTTGTGCATTTATTAGAACTTACATTTTCCAATAGATAGACTAACAAACAACAGTACTCGTAATCGTTCTTTAAATACTGCTTGGAATGGATACTATAGTTCACCTAGGACAAACTCCTAATGCACTTCAAAGCATTAATAAGTGACTGGATCCCACAGCAATTGCATACACTTACTTGTAAAAACAACTTTCAATTTGAAAATTCATCTGTTTGGGATGTATTAATCCAGAATTCTAAAACACTTTAAACAGACGTTAAGCAAAAGAAGCCAAATAAGTAGCAACTAAGCAACAAATTCAAATACGACGAAAACCAACGTAACTTTTTAAGAAAATGCACCAAGCATATTATCCCAGATACCAAAGTTCACCAGCTTCCCAAATCTGAGATGTGTCTTCTTGGGCTCATAAGTTCAAATGAATACCCCTTTCTAAGCAAGTAGGGTTGGATCTGTCATACAATCTTTAACTTGCAAAAATATATAGAGTAACCTTCTGAGAGCCTTTTTAAGCAATTTTCTACCTTGCATGGGGAATCAGTCATGTATGTAATCACACTGCAGTCAACAGAATTACTTCAGGAACTCCAACAAAACTTGACCCCTGCGTGTTGTATTCATGAGCAAAACACCAGCCAGGGTAACTATGAAAAGCCAACATGAAACATTGAAAAGTTTATCCAGTTATGGATCCAATAAGGCCTTTCTTCATGACAGCTTTTCAGTTATCAAACCAGGATCAAACAGATTCAGCGGTTACACTGACTCTGTCCCCAGTCCAAAGTACAACTTACAAATATTTACTGCCATGAAGCATACTTGCATAGAGTAACCAGGGATTTCAAAGTTGCAAACCTCAGCAAAAAAAAAAAAAATCCCCTTCAGTTATCTAAAACGGGAATGATACAGTGTGAACAACTAGCTATGAATTGTTCTCCAAGTAATGTGGAAGTATAACACCACTTCCCTTTTAAAAAGTCCTTATCTAGCTATTAAAGTTGGATACAATGGTCATTTTGGTTTCCCCAGAAATTTTCCTTACAAAACAACATTTAGGGCAAGCAATTTTATCTTCTAGCCTTTCTGTTTCCAGCCTCTCTTGCACTTGACTATGTAAATATCAAAAAGATTATAATATGTTGGAAGGGAAAGGACATAAGAGAATTTAAAAAGATTTACAAAAGGAATTTGAAAACATTTCAAAGCTTGTTGAACATATTTACCTCAGGTTCACCTCCCTGGCGGACAAAGCAGCTTAGTTGCTTGTTAATTTGCATTTTATGCTTATCAACCTTTTTCCTCTTTATCCATAAAGAAAACATTTTTTGATAATTCAAATACAAATATAATTAAATGTTAACAGAGAAGCACTGTTGTGTCTTGTTATGTAGATTAGATCAGGTCCTGAGAGTAGATAAAGCAGATTCCCTCTTGTCCTTGCATATGGATTGGCATTTAGGGTTTGCTATAAAGTTTAACCTGAATTTTCTTCAGAAGCGATCCTGATGGGGGTTACTATATAAACTTTATTTGCTGTGTTGCCAAAAATAGTCTCGTTGTTTGCATTATATTAATCAAAGAAATAATACACCAGTTAAAAAAGCAAAGCTTCAAACAGATGCTCTATTTTTCGTATAAAACAATGAGTTATCTTTGTCTAAGAGCAGGTTGAAAAAGATTGAATTACCCTTTCTTGTTGAGTGTGTTGGCTTTTTTTTCTTGTTTAGTTTCAAGAAATTCATTTCCATTTCAACTCAGCAGGCAACACCCCTTGAAGTCTGTAGAGGACAGCGGGTACCCAGCATCTTCAGGAGCCTGCTAGGGGGGATTTGGGGGCACAGATCTCTGACTCTCCAGGCCTGCAAATCTGGGGCAGTCCCCCACCAAAGTGCCCTGCAGTTGGAGATTTCCAAGTTACGCCACTCCACTGCAGTGCTCTAGGGATGACACCAAAATACAGGAGTTTTGTGCCAAAGGCCAAAGAAACCAAGTTATGAAATACAGAAATTCTCCACAAAATAAATTTTTTTCTCTATGTAGTTCTATATATAGTTTCTCTCTATATAGTATATATAGTTTCTCTATATAGTTCTATATATAGATCTGCTTAACTAGAGCAGTTTGCAAGCCATCAAATGCAGAGACCAGTATCACTGATCAGCTTCCTTTGTAGTTAGGTTTAATCTGAATTACTAATACGAGGGTCCAGAAATGTCACATCAGGAACAGTTGTACAAACATAAGTCAAGTTGTGACCGTTATTTTTCACCAGCGCTGGAAAGCATATTGGCAATACATGAAGCAATATAGTAGGTGAATAAACGTCTAGCACAGTTGCTGCCTTCATTTCTGAATAGCTGAGCAGAACAAGGTCCTCAGTTAGGACCACTAAAGCAACTTGCACATTGAGGAGGGAAGAAAGGCAGAAGAAACTACCTGGCCTTTATATACTTAATTTATTTTCTTAATCAAGAGGGAAGCAACAAACAAATGGTGACCCAGAAAGGATGTGCACGCTGTAGAAGGCAGGTGACCAGCTCTTGGTTTAGCCAAACGCCAATGTAAGCAAAGCTGCGTGCTGTGCCCTCGCTATCTTTGCGCCCATCTGTGTATGTCTGCAGCAAACATTCCTGCTTCCCAGTGACAGATGGTCTCCAGGCTTCTCTTATCCTAATTGCAGAAAAACTTACCTGATCTTTTCAGAGGAAATTTTGAAAAAGGAACTCTGCTGATCTTACCTGCACCTTACCTGCTTATTTTCCAACCCAAGGTAAGCATATCTTGGGCTTTAATTCATACTCCAGCCTGTGCAAGCAATTCTGAGCTTATGGCGCAATTAAGGACATTCTTTAGGATTGCGTACGTGAACAATGATGGTGACGGCAGACTGGGGAAAAATATCTGCAGGCTGAGAAAGGCTACATAATCTGCCAAGATGACCCAGGCAGCACAGTGATTCTGTAGAACTGAGAAATAAATTATTCTCTTGACCTTTGAGATTTTGATTCAACTCATTGTAAAGATAAGAAACTCATTTTTACCAAATTATATCTACCCAAAATTTAGGCAATCAAGACACAATAAAACTGATTAAAAGAACAGGGTTTCCTCACTGACTACCAACATCTAATTGTTGCCTTCAGTAAACAGCTCGAGAAATAAAAGATCACTTCTTAGGCAAGAAGAAAACAGAATGAGATACATGTTTATGACTATTATACAGAAGCAGGGAAACAAAAAATATAAAGAATACTAATGTTTAAAATTGCAGAAAGATTCATAACAAACTCTTCAAGCTTTCATTACTTAAATGCCAGGTGTAGTTTGGAATTTAATATTAAAAATAAACAGCATGCTAAATCACCCTGGGATAACTGCTTACCGTACTTTTGATTTAGAGACAGAGTTGAGTACCAACAGTCCTGTTTTTCTGAAGTATCCCTCTCTCAGTGCAGAACAAATATCAGCCTCCACGAACACAGTGACATGGGTTCTTTGTTGTGCTTTAGAGTCACAGAATCATCAAGTCGTTTGGGTTGGAAGGGTCTCCAGAGGTCTTTAGTCCAACCTCCTGCTCAAAGCAGGTCCAGCGATGAGATCTGCTTGGGCTGCTCGTGCCTTTACCCAGCTCTGTCTTGAAAACCTCCAAGGGCAGAGACTACACAACCTCTCTGAACAACCTCTGCCTGACTGGCCTCATGGGGAAAAAGATTTTCCTTACACCCAGACTGAACTTCTTTCAACTTATGAACATTGTCTCCCACCCTTCTGCCATGCACTGCTGCACAGTCTGGCCCTGTCATCTCAGTATCCTCCCTGCCTGGGCCGGGTGATGCTCCCTGAAGCCGTCTCTTCTCCAGGCTGAACAAGCCCCTGTCCATCAGCCTCTCCTTGCAGGACAAGTACTCCAGCCTCCAAATTCTCGGTGGCCCTCCACAGAACCTGCTCCAGTTTGTCAATGTCTTTCCTGTATTTGAGGGGGGGTCCAAAACTGGACACAGTACTCAAGATGCTGTCTACCAAGTGCCAACTCAAGTGGCATAATCACTTTTCTCAGTCTGGTGGCTGTGCAGCTTGCAGGACAGCCCAGGTTTCTGCTAGCTGCCGTTGCTGCCAGGCACACCGCTGGCCCACACCCAGCACGCTGCCCGCCTGGACACCCCAGCCCCCCTCCTCAGAGCTGCTCCCCTGCCAGCCACTCCCCACTTGCACTGCTGCAGGGGCTCTTCCTTCGCAGGTGCGGGACTTCGTATTTGCCCCTGTTGAACTGCACATAGCTCCTGCCAGCCCACTTCTCCAGCC
>VZTV01001581.1:1656-29564 GCA_013400875.1 Anhinga rufa | reverse complement strand
GTATGTGCAACCCCACGTTATCGTCTAGGATAAATCTGATAAACATTTAGGATCCTCTGTGGAAGCAGAGAGCCAAAACAATGTGCACTGCTGCTGAAAACAGACACACAGAGAGATAAACCTTAGAGCCCAAGTGATTTCCTTGGCATCAGGTAGTAAATGCAAGGACTGGAGCAATAAATGGCAGAGCTACGGGAGGGAGAAACATTAGAAACTGCTGCTGACAAGCAAGTGGCAAATAAATCACAGAAACAACATGAAAAACCCTGATTAGACCTGAAGGAAAAACTTAAAAAACATTCTAAGTGAAGTGCTGTTTTAGCTTAACAGGATCAGGCAGAAATGAGTGACATATACTAGCTTATATTAAAGTTAATCTATAGATGATTCCTACATATTCCTTCAGCAGGAATTCTTAATAGTGCTGGGAGTGTAACAGCAAAACTTTGTTGCTGAAGGATACCTCCTACAGTAGAAATTGAACTCCATTTCAGGCAACCCAGTATTCACATTTACATTAGGCTTTCCACATCTGTTTCATATCCAATTTATGTCAACAGTAACTGAAAGCTCTTACCATCTGGGTTTTGGGTGGGCTACATGGAATGAGTTATCATGAAATAAATGACTTCTAGTATGAATTAAATATCATTCTAAGTCCTCTGGTGACTTGTGGGAACTGAGGGGAGAAGCCAAAGAGCCCTGACTTGTACAGAGCTTGACATTAAGGAACCAGATTTTAGTTGAAGTAAGAAAAAATGTCACCTTCAATCTGAAGAATGATGGGTTAATGTATAGGACCTTTTATATAGTGATATTTGGTTATTTCACAGAAACTTTGAGTAAGCATCCACATGACCATTTATCTTACACTCCACAAAATGAGTATTAAATTTTCTTTTATTTATCTGTATCTGGTGCAAAATCTACTTCATGCCTAACAATTCTACATTTTTAAGCAAGAAACTGCTAAACAAATAAAAGAGCTGGAACAGATGTTAACTTCTTCACTCTGGGGAAGCCAGATGTAAATTCACCATAGGGGACCGTATTCAGTAATCGGACTGCCTAACAAATTAGATATCTAGTGTGTGCCATGATACGTGCAAGTTCTTTCTCTTTACAAAAGCACTTGTTTATCATTGAAATCTCCATATTGCAAAACAAAGGTATTTCTTGTTATATTCATGGCTTCTATTCAGAAAAAAAAAACCAACAAAACATGATGTGAATCTTGGTGTAAAAATGTAGTGTTACAGCCTTTGGCTTGGATGTTACACCAGTATGTACGTCAGAATCAGACAGATCAAGAGCTTGTTTGCATAACCCAACCCTGCTTTTAGAGAAATTAATTGGACTTTTGCTATTGGCAATACTAAGGATTGGTTATAGACTGCAGGAGCAGCTGTCAAAGGCAAGAGTTCCAGTATATATGGGAAAAAGTAGCCATGAAGCTCTACGATATTGACTTAAGAGAATGGGATTTGATTTGGGACCTCCAGAGGTCCCTTCCAGTCTATATTATTCAATGTTTCAACGACTGTTTACAGTTCACTACTGGAGAGCTTCCACTTTGAAGTCCCTATTGTATTACTGATTCCCTCTACACTGAGTAAATCCGATTTCTATTTGAGCCTTGGTATCTTTTTAATTTTCTGAAAAGATCATAGTTTTAGGACTGGAGAATAATGAATGACATGAGCTGTGGGAAAAATATCTGCCCAACATATTTCTTTTTCATTCCTTGGTGAAACTGGTAGTTACAGAGATGCTTCAGTTTCCTTAGGTTCGTGAAAACACTCCATGTTTTTGAGAGTCTGTCGCTTCTAGACACCAATAAAGACAGCAGGACATTTGATGAAATAGCTAGTAAAAATGCCAAAATCTGAGGAAGTAAGCCAGAGCATTCAGTGACCATGCAAGGGTTAATCAGTCACCAGAAATATCCCCACCTGTTTCATCCTTGAAGAACCACCCTCTTCTGGAAGGCAGAACTGGAAGGCAGAGATGGTTCACGTCACAACTTCATGACATCACTTGGAAATTTTGGCCTAAGAAGCAGCATCTGTGGCTGTAGCTCATTTTTATTTTGTGGGAGCTCAGAGTTTCTTGTTTGGGCGTCCAGAAATGTGGCCATTCCCCCGTAGCAGCAACCGCTGGAGCTGTGGGTGTTCATTTGTGTGGGATAGGGTAGGTATTTTAACTGTGATATATGTCGCATCCTTCGAACACAACCGTCCTCTCTCCAGTCTCGGCGCTGAGACGGGAACTTTCCTTCACCTGTGAGTGCTGTACGAGTGTTCACTACTCGGTCGTGGGTCCAATATGCTCTCCAGTTATTTCAGCTTCCAACTGAATTATGGAAGAATGACAAATAGGAGAAACCTGCTAAGAAAACAGGATGAAAGTATGATTAATGTCACGCTGTTAGATGGCTAACGTCCCATCTTTCTTCCTTTTTGTGCGTGTACAGATTGAGAGCTGGAGAAAGACAATAGCTGCTTCCTTGGCTGTAAGTGTCCCTTTCTTCACTCTTGCCCAGGTGCTTGCTGGGTTTATCGCCCTCACTAAGACAGGGGAGGAGTGACTTTAGACTCAGTGAACTTTTCTGTTGGTTAGAAATGATGGTACTGGTTGTTTGGATGTTGGAGTTAATGTCTCTACCAAGGATAAACACAGGATGAAAGAAAATGGAGAGCACCTGGCAGAGACTCAACAGACTCCTCCACCCTATCCCTTCAGAGAATATTTTCTTAGGCTTTGTAACTTGGTTCTCAGTAATGTTAAGTTCCATTTAAGATGGATGTAGAAATACGTAGTATAAATTTTTTGAAGTCAAAGCAAACATTGAAGAACAAGTTGTGAAATTTCATTTGGCAGAGGGAGATTGCATCATTGGCTTTCCTCTTAGCCTTTGGAGGTTTCATAACATCTGAAGACATCATCACGAGTGTGAGAAAGTTGACATTTAAGAAACAGTCTAAGAACGGGAAAAAATATTAACCATTAAATGTCAACGGTGTGAAGGGATTGCACCAGTGATCACGGACTGCTTAAGGAAGAAATGATCATACACAGGTTGAAGTATGTGTTCTTATGTCCTATAAAGAGAGAGCCCCATAATGCTCCCTATGTGCTCCCCCATGTGGGGGAGTCCCCATACGCTCCCACATCTCAAGACTTCAGGAGCTTATGCTGCCTGGGCTCTTACCTGCTGTCCTTGGAGGGCTCCCCATGAGCAGTAGAAGGAAGACATAGATGACTTAGTGTGTGAAATAAGGATAATTTTCTTCCTGAGTACAAAATGTGGATTTATCATATTGGATTTCATCTGCCATTTTATTGCTCAGTGATGTAATATCAAGAAGTCCGCCTTTATAGAACTTTATAGTTGGCTTCATTTTGACTACCCCAAATAGTTTTGTGTTGTCAGAGGCTGCTGTGATATCATTGATTCTTTTATCTAAATTGCTTATGAATGTTGAACAACACAGATCTTGCTGATACCTTACTCCTATCATGAAAGATTAGTTTTTTCCCTAGGTGTAAATCCCATTTGTCAATATTTCTGGTATAAAATTGAATATTACATAGAACACATTTCTACCTTTTTTTTTTTTTCATGTAGGTATGTGTATGTATTTGTATATGTGTTTATGTGTGTGTGTATAGATAAACCTACTTTAAAGAGAAGTTTCTTAATTTTCTTGATTGACAGTTTTATATTGTGTTGCTGTTTGAAAGAAAGAACAGCAATAATTCTGTTATAAAGTCTGTATGTCCAGAAAATTATCTGCTAATGCTGATAACATAAAAAAATAAAGACAGTATAGCTTAATTTGGCCATGAAAATATATACTTCTGGATTACCAGTACTGTAATGTGAAGCTTGTTTACCTTAGTTTGTGTGATGTTTGGCAGGGGGGTGGCATCTTTTTGCCAATGTTTTCTCTTTTATTGTCTTTAGAAAATCCACACAGATTGTGAATTAGCTTTGCAGCAGACCTGACTGAACCCAGGAACCAGCAGATCTTCCTCTCATGAGAATGTGATATGTTTTGAAAAGGATGACTAATTGAGGTTACACACTGCAAAAACATTGCTTAATTTTATCTGTAACAAGATTTAAGAGGAAAAATTGAATAAATGTTAACATGACTGACTTGAGCACCTACTATCCTTTTATGCAGACATGCAGCCTTTTACATGGGGTTATTTTCCCCCTTTTTTTTTTACCGATGAGGAAAGCAAAATCAGGAAAGCTGATTGGCCACTTTTCCATGACTTCCAGTCATAAATATCAAACAAAAAACAAGGCATCCCTGTACACCTCAGACCCTCCGCAGATGTGCTGCAATTTGGCAGTCTCAGACTCATGTTATTCTTGCCTGGCTTTTAGACATAATTTTCCTTTAATGAGATGAAATCATCCGTTCAAGATAGTTCTTGTAAAATTCTGTGCTTAGATTGACAGTACACTTGAAATTATTATGATTTGACTAAAGCTCCAGTATTTTTGTATTTCATACAAATGCATTCAGCTATGTTTTCAGACTGTGCATTGTAAGTGAAAAGTGAACTGAATAAGTGAAAGAAAACAGAAATCTTCTACATAAGCAACTCATTTCGCCAACACATTGCTCTATTTCTAAAGGATGACCTTCACCAAGCATTCTGTTTTCTAAAGATTTTAAACAAAAGTTACTTTATCTATGTGAGTAACCTCAAACTTTGCATATGGAGAACACAGAAGTGAGAAGACTGATGCATTTCATGTGCAGTGTGTTTCGAGATTTATGGCACAAAACCTACCAAATACATGCCGTACCTTTGGAGGGCAGATAATAAAATAAAGGGACATCTGCATCTGTTGAGTTTACCTCCAAAATCACCTTTCATTTCTTTTATACATACAAAAGAATTTGCAATAGTTAATACCTACAAGAAACTCTGCAACAATGACTAGTATGTCAGTTCTGTTTTCAGTGTCTGTCCAAATGACATGCATGTATATGAAAACAGGAAACTAAGAAATTTCAAACGCAGTCCTGTAACCTGAGCTCTAAATCCTGTGTTCTACCAGATTAGCTTCAATGGACATTTAAAAAATGTAGCCCTATATAAAATAAAGGGTAAATAATTTTTTTTTTGGTAAGGAAATAAGTTTTAGTTTTAAGAATCCAGAGGGTTGTTTATTATATTCATTGATGGGGGAAGAAGCATAAGCATTTTAAATATGGAAAGTAAATTGCTGGTATCTCTTTTGTTTACTTGAAAAGCATGGGGTTTTTTTTAATCTTAAAATTAAATCTGTCTTAGATTTTTTTTTCCTGTCAAGTTTTTTGATGTAGTTTTTTAGACTAGAATAGCGAGAATGTGTTGCTGATTATAGCAATTGCCTAGTCTTCCTTTACTTAAAAAGAAGCACATGGACTTGAAAAACCATAATGAAGGAAATCATTTGGGTAGCCATCCCTGGCAAAGAATCCCTTCTCCTCTCTTTACAGAAAGTGCTGCTTGTGTGTTTTATGATTCACTCGCATGAAACCTCATTCAAATCCAGAATTATCCGAGGCTTCACTTAACACTTTATGGTCATACTGTAAGATGTGGGAGATGGAAAGTATGTGGAATATATTGCTATTTAAAGTTTCTAAGTCTGCTCAGCTTTGAAAGTCTGAGGACTCTACTGAGATCATAGTGGAAAAAGTATATGAAGGTGGGAAAGTGGTCTTCAAAACACTTAATATGTTATAAAGACTGTAAAATGAGATCACTAAGATGGTTTTCAAGTACTGAGTCTCCTGCATAGTAAGGCTTTTATGGCATAAGAATTACTCTAGATTCACAAAAAAGCTATGCTTAAATGCTGTACTTAGTAAAAATGACCGAGGCTAAACTTTTGGTAGACAGCTGACCTAGCATATAGCTGCAGCAGTTAGATTAGATAGTGCCATTTGAGCTGTATACCATGCTATAAGGGTTGCTTATAAATCCAATCTTCAATGACACAGGTCACCAGGAGCAAATTCAGAGAGCAAATTAGAGGTTTTGCTTTCTATCTCATGCTTACGTGTGAATCTTTATTAACTCCAGTGCACACTGAATATTCTCAGTAATAAATACAGGCTTTCTTAAGGAGATATTTTGTTGAAAAGGAGGTTTCCAATGATTAGCATAAATGCTGAATAGTTCTCAAAGCTTTGGCCCTCAGCATGAACAAAAGAAGATGGGCACCAATATGGTTCTATTAAATGGAAGATCACAACTGTAGTTTATATTAGGTTAAAAAGGTGAGGTTATATTAGGTTATAAGGGTTCACCATAGTTAACCTTTCCTTGTGCAGTTGTTAAGTTATTAGGATAGTCACGTCACGCTTTGAAATCTCTCTCTCTCTCTCACAGTCATGGCTAACATGCACCCTGTTTATGGCTCTGAAGAGAAAGGCAGCAAAACCTTGTGTTATAAGAGTGTCATTGTAAGCTGTAAGACTGTTGTAACCTTGGTCTATGGCCACAGTTTTTGGCAACTCACTGGATATTCACAGCCCTTTAGGAGACTAGGTTTCATGGACATGGGGCATGCGGAACACTTGCTTTCCTTCCTTTGGTACACCTTTGGGCACCCTCTTACCAGGCAAGCGTAGAGAGTGTGTTTCTGCACATAGCACCGTCAGAGGGGTGCTAGTAAAAGTAATTGCAGATAACGGGTCTTCGAAGTGGTGATCCTCCGTGCTGCCTATGGCTTAGCTGCATTAAACAACATACTTTTCATTATCCAAGTGCTCTGCCACGAGTGGTGGACACCAATGCTGTCCTTCCAGAGTGACAGGACAAATAACTCATCAGTGAGAGCACCGGCTGATTTATAGAGCAATGGAAATTAGAGCAGTGTCTATTAGGAGACGACGTGGATATCAGAAAACTCGGCGCAGGCTGGCTGGCAAGACTTGCAGCTTTCTGAGACACACAGTGCTTTAAAGCAAAAATCTGCAATATAGTATATTTTTCAGTAACCGTTTAGTTTGTTTTGCTACAAAAAACCAAACCCTCTCAATATTACCTAATATGTTACTAATGAATTGCAGAAGCCCCTCTGAACCTGGCAGAGCACATGCAAAATGAGTCCATGTGCCCGAGCCGATGACATAACCAGCACGCTGTCGTCCTGGGAGATATTAGACGTGCCGTGATAAGCAGCTGTAGGTGCACTGGGTGCACCATGCTGGATTTGTGAAGCTGGCAAGTCCGACAGGGCATTCTGCAGCTTTGGTTGCAGAATTCTCAGGTTTGGGCCAAAGCAATCACAAAGTGAAACACCAGAATGCATCCTGTAAATTTGCCTTTAGTAAGTTGGATGAACTAGACTGTGTCTCTCAGTGTTACGGTATGCCTACCCTGTAGGATGCTGCATTCCCTTCAGTTCAGAAGTAATAGTTTAAATTTCATTACCTTCATTCATACACATCTTTAAACCGTTTCCCCCTTGTCATTCTATGGAGATGGTATTTTGAATGCTGATGCCACGTTTTGATTGATTGTTCTTTGTGGTTTGAGAGAGCGGTCCCCTCTTAGAACCTTTCCTTTAAAATAAAGAAGTTTTTTGAAATACTGGTTTGATGAACTGAAATAAATAAATGTCATTTTTCCTTTAAATAAAACAGCTGCCTGAAATAACATCTCTGATTGAAAAACACAATATTTATGTTTCTCTGTGTCCTACTCACTAGTTTAGGGGTTTAAAGTCACCAGCAGAATGTCATCATTGCCAGATTCTGCATCTGGATCTCTAATCTATTTGACAGACATGCAACATCCAAAATATCTAGGCATGTCGCCAGTGACTGTTTAGATGTTCGTGTAGGGGAACACACCATGTTCTTAACGGATCAGTGTCCAGTCATTCCCCCAGAACTGCCTTTTTCTGGTTGTCTTGGTTTGTGTTGATCCTGTGTGGTTTGAGTGAAACACTCCTCTATCAAGTTTTCTTCCACACAAAAAAAGATGATTGGGAAGCTGAAATTTTCTTTTTTTTTGCAGGTTTAGTAATATAGTAGTCACGAATCAGAGCTAGAAGAAAACGAGTTAAAGAGCCAAAAGTAAATCGAGTCAGTGAACTACAAGGAAATCAACAGAATGGAAGAAATTTTAGCTTTTTAACCCAGTAAACAAAGTCAGTGAGCCACAGATCTTACATTTGATGATCATTTTTGCCTCTTCCGTGTACTGTGTTTACAGAATATGAAGACCAAAAAAGAAAAAAAGAGAGCCAGCTGGCTATATGCACCTTTATAACATCATGTAGGAGCAAAATGTGCACACACAGAAGTAATTGTGCAGAACTGGGCTTGCCATAATCCATGTAAGTGCACAAGATGTGAAAAGGCTGAGCCTATTATTTCTGTTTCTTTAATAAGACTGGTTGCTTACATGCTATTTATTTAAATAATTGCAACCATCTTCTTCCCCCACCCTTGCTTTTTCCTTTTGGAGAGAAAGAACTAGAAATAACTAGTGTCAGCTGTGAATTCTGGAGGAGAGGCCAAGAATATAAAGCCCATGCAAGTGTGGACAGATCTGACCCTCCCGGGGAACGCGGTGACACAGTCCCTTTCCCCCGCCCCGCATGAGGCGAGCAGGCTGGTGTCAGCAGCACCTTTTACAGAATCCGTGCAGGGAGCCAAGGGACTGGTTTTCTCTGCAGCTGCTCCTGAGAGTCAGCCAGCCCTTGCCGCGGATGAGGGTGCACTTTCGCTATCCCTGCTTCGAGGGGATGGCGACTGGAGCCTGCTGACAAGACACAGCGTTCCCTTCGCACCCCTGTTAACGTGGATGCCTGTGTTTACGTTGCTCTGTGTAGGGTGTTCTGCGCTAGCCCACAGCTTGGGCGCTGCAGTTAGCACCATCCCTGGAGTGGCCCCGTTGGCAAAGTCTGCACCGTGCCTTGCTTGCCGCACTGTCTTGCGTTCAACACTGCTGAGTGACGTGGGACTAAACTGAAAGCAAAGAGATGGCACCCATTGCCTCGGAGCAAATCAAATTGATGGCACTGTGACGAGGTTCCTTGCTACGTCGCACCAGCTACGTCCATGGCACGCACTGCTGCCACTGACAAATCCCAGTAGTTTTTATTTTTCAACAAACTACATTGCTCTTAATTTTTTTTTTTTTCACTCTTTCTCTTTTCGTAACAACACTAGCCCTAAGGCTTCTTGGGAGCCTGGGTTAAAATTTAGGAATGTGAAACTTTTTAAAGGTCACCAGAGTGCTTGCTCCTCCTGTCAACAACTTGCCTTGCATTAGGGCTGGAGAAAAGCATTTGGTTCGTTTCCTGGGTACGATTCAGAGCACCCTAGAATAATCTTATAACAGCATTTTGAAACCCCTTATTAAAACTGTCACCATATTTAGAAAGATCTATGGGCTGCAGAAACAGAACATCTTCTTATAAGGTTGGAAAACACGACAGCGCATCCAAGTCCAAAACGTCCTTGTCTGAACTCGCAAGATCTCTGTTTTGTGTAACCAGTCAACAGGCTTCTGGATCACATAAATCAAAGCTGTTCCTCACCCGCAGCCTGCTCGGTCCGTGTGTGCGTGTTTGGGGTGCGCGCCCACGTTGTCCCCGTGGATTCATGCAGGTGATGGAGGTGATGCAGGCTGACAGGGAATTTGCTCCACCAGAGATTCCTGGAGGGTTCTCACTGCATTCAGCGAAGGGCTTTCCTGTTGCAACGCACTTATAAACTGCGGATCGCACTACTCAGCTAAAGATATCCATGTGTTTGTCAGGGGCGAGATGTCTGGCTTCTCTCACGGTGGCTGCTTGGATGCTCTGGGTAGAGGGGCCAGTCGCCAGTGCAAAATTTGGGTTTCTTCCTTCTCCTTGCGCTGCTCTTGTAATAATAGCAACTTTTCTTCTTCCCCGTCAGATCTGCTCACAGTGAGCCAAGGAGAAAGAAACGACTTGTTGGAGTATTTTGTATTTATCAAGTAGTTGCCAAGAGAGTAAGGTTTAGCACAGCGGAGCTTGCCTTTTGCAGCAGCAAATAAATGGAAGCAACGTGCTACTTGTACTCTGTTTCAACCCTAAGCACGCTCTCAAGTGTGTTTTTTCTTGTTTCTTCTGCTAGTGCCAGAAGCCTAGTTAGTCTTGGGGCATGCAAAATCATGGAAGAGTACCAAACATATGCCAAAGAAATTAATGTATTTTAAAATTACTTTCTAATTGCATATGGTAAGCAAAAAGGATCAGCACGAGCGTAGGGCAATATAGCCTTCATTAGAACAGGGTTTCCATATGTTAGCTACATGAAAATGACAGTTCTAAGCCATTTAAAGCTTAATTTGGTTTTTTTCTTTTGGTGGAGGGGTAATTGTGAGACAGTGGTAGGATGCGTTATCTCACAGGTAAAAAAGACATGAGTACACTGTGCTGTACAGCAGCATTAGTCGCTCCCGCGTGTGCTTTTACCCTGTGATAAAACCACCTTCAGGGTAAGTCACTTTGCGTTCACTGTGAGATACTTCAGGGTGACAGTGCTGAAATACCTTAAAATAGTGCCCATATTGCAACTGCCTATTTACTAGGTCATACCACTAATAAAAAGCAAGTTTTATACTAGGAATTCACAAGTCTTCTATCTAATCACTGCTCCTGGCGTTTTTTCTCAATAGAAGGATGGTTTTGGGGAGAAGAACGTATAGCAGCTTTTCAAGTGCACTCTGGGAAGGTCATATTTCAGGTCAAAAAGGTAGATGAATGAATTTTTATTTTTTTTGAGGAAATCCAGCTTTATATGAGGCCTTATTGGTGGCAAGGATACAAGAGCCAATACAAGCACAGAAGGAAGTAGGAGGTTTTGAAGCGTTAAAAAGTTTGAATAAAATACAGGAAAGGGAGGACAGCTAAGGGATTAAGAGAAGATTGTTACCTCCTTTGAATTACTTTGAATTATAAGGGATAAAAAGAGGGGAAAATCAGAAAGAAAAGTAAGCACAGTCTTGTGGTTTGAAAGTTAATTTAAACTACATCGTTCTACTCCTTCACATGCCAGGTATTGTTTTCTTCATTTGTTTTGTTTGGGAGGGTAGATTTATGTGGTACAACTGATGAATCGCTTTATTGCTTTAGAGGTGCGCAACTCTGTCACAATAAATGGTGTTTGATGCACTAAAAAAATAATGGGCAGCAGTAAAACTGTCTTTCCTGTCTTAGCCTGTTAAAAGATAGGTAAGAGGACCATTTAGTTTAATTTATGGGAGATAATTAAATAGCTGTAAAACACTATTGATGCAGGTTTCTCTTTGTTTATATCACATATTTAATACTGAAATAATTTTTGAAATCAGAGCTGAAGATGTTATGGTGATCTATCCTCCTAGCAATGCTAACCAGGAAATGTGGGCTGCTTGCAGAAGAGATGGACTGGTGTTGACAGGCTTCAGCTGATTTAGGATAGGCCCCCAAACAAAGGTGTAAATAATAAAAAAAATCATTTGTTAATCAGAAGTCATTACCCGGTGAATACTCTACACCTTTTACAGAGCTACCAAACCACAGAGGGATTTATTGAAGTCTGTTTCTTAGCCGATGGGCAACCGTCACAGATTTGCCTTGAATGTTGCTATGGCCATCTCGAGTAGGAAGTTTCATTTTGATTCTAGGCAGTCCAATGTCAGCGAGACCTTGCTTAGACCTGGGCAATTGCATTAAATTTCAGATAAAAATAAATAGTATTAGGTTCTGCAGTATTTTTCCTCCTCCTATGTTCCCTCTGTGTATTCAGCTGAAAACAAAAGTATTATAACTCCTTTGAGAAAGACTGAACGGCATCACAGTCATCTGTTCATTTTAGAAATAATATTAATTAAACCAATAAACAGCCAATGGGTCCTGGCCTCCCCATCCCCAAGCACTTGGCGGAGGCTTGTTGAGCCAAAGGCAGGCTTTAGCCTGTCGAGACTCAAGATGGAAGGTGAGAGTCCCTCGGCAGCGATGCGCAGGAGCGATGGGGACGACTGCAAACTAGGTTCTTCCCTCCAGTGTCCCCAGCTGGAAACCCTGATGGGAGCTGCTCGTGGCGGAGGGAATGCACTGTCTTAGAGAGGTTTTTTTCTTGTGTAAGACATCAGACTCTACTGATGGAGTGGCAGAGGTTTAACGCATGGTGCCTGGCTTTGCACTTTTATATCAGTTTCTGGATGTGCTTTTTTTTTTAATTGCTATTCTAACCCCTCTAAATAATTCTAAAAATTATTATGACGACTTGATTTTTATGTTATATTTAAAGCTCTCACCTTCTCTGTTTAGGTCATTGTCTTTCACCCAACTACGACAAACATTTATTACAGCAAGGTGCCTGAAGCCAACTCGAAAGGCAGCGTCCTTCTGAACTCTGAATATTCCCGGTTAAGAGCTGGATTAGATGAAAGGTACGCTGTTCAACTCGGATTTTGTGGCAGCACCTGGCTTCTTCTCAGAAGCTACCACTCTGTCCTAATGTCCACTAGGTCAGGAGACGGGGAGATCCAGCACTAAAAATAGCATGCTGTAGCTAGGTGGGGGAGTTCCAGGAGTGAATGATTGATTGCTGGGAGAAGAAATAGGTTACTTTTCTCCTGTTTCCAGGATGTGGTCTGGAGGGCAGGCGGAGTGTGCCTGACCGTGTGCCTACTCAAGTGGCTTTCACTAAAAAGAACCAAAATCTAGGAGCTGAAATCCAGAGTTCACAGTCATGCAGTGCAACTCCTGGTACCTCCTCAAGTCTCTGAGGACCTCTGAAGGGGGACTCTGCTCAAAACCCACGACACGTAGCCAAGCCTGGACTCTACATCCCCAGGAGCAGTTGTCCTCCTGCAACACTAGCCTACCGAAAATCTGCATTGGGCATCTGACGCTCTGTAAGTTGCCCATAGCCGTGTACCTCGAGTGACAGGAGTTGGTTCAAACCGGCAGCGTTCACCTGGGCAGAGACGTTTTCCTGCGGAAAGCCGCTGTTGGGTGGACACCCAGCTTCACGCACCGCTTCTGGAGACCCTTCGCCAGTTCTGCAGAGCTGGGCTTCGTGCTTGTGGCCGTGCTGCGCAGAGGTAAGGTGGCTGGAGTTTATGGAGAGTTAGCAGTTCTTTTCTGTAAAACACAAAAAGGCTGAAATCCAGGAAGGGGTTAAAAAGTGCTAGATGCATGTTTTAGCTAGATAATTGCCAGAAAAGGTGTCGATCAATTTTGTAAGGTTGCCTTGTGTCTCTCAGAAGCTCAAGTGCTCAAGCATTGAGCATCTCACTGCCCTTCTTTATGGACAGCTGATGTGGAAGAGATTTTAGTTTTACATCCTGGTGTGGCACAGGTACTTTAGTATTCAGAAATAAAGATTAGCATTAAAAAATCGGATATCAAATAATAAAGCTTTGGTAACTTTCACCTTCATAATAATGACGACAATAAAGCTAAGCTTAAATCAACTGGCAAGTTGAGGTGCCGGTCTAAAAATGTGAGATTTCAGTAAAATGTTGCACAGAACTGCTAGAAGTGTGTGTCCCTTAAATGGCGCTGATGCTGATTTAAATTCTAACACTGCGATATAGCATTAGCAGCTTGGGTTACCGAGGAGGGTTGTGCTGGTATTAGAAACAACATATTCTCATTGTCGCTCAGCTATGAAGGAGCTCCAAGTCGATGAGCGAGATGAGAGACAACCTTTTTTATATTTCTTACTGGTTTGAACCAGAACTCAGGCAGCACTGATTAACAGTGTTGTTAACTGGGGGAAAAAACCCTAAGAAGTCTGCCTGGATTCTCCATCCTTAACAGTCAAAACCTCAAAATTAAGCTGAAATGCTGTTTCAGAGAGGGAGGTCCTACCGTTTGCATTATGTATGGTGTTAGACCAGATGTTCGGGTTGTCCACGTTAGTGGTTGCGCCCTTAAACTGAGGGTACAGTCCTACGGGAACGCAGTGGTCCCCCGTGCCCCGAGCACCGACAGAGAGGAAGAGGACGCGCTGGCCACCCGAGCCCCTGGCTGCTTGCCTGCTGAACCTTCTCTTAGGTCAAACAACATGTTGATACCAAAGGATGACGACAATCCGCTTTGTCAAGAGGCTCAGCTGTGCGTGGCATGCGGAAGCGAGATGCCGCGGCAGAGCCTCGCTGCCAGCCCGCTTCGCGAATCCCTCGCAGAGCTCCACCGAGCGGGGCGCGGATCGCAGGTGGACGCTCTCAACACCTGGCCACGCTGGACCTTCCCAGGGAAGGCCAAAGAGCACCCTTCTCCGCCCCTCGTCACCAAACCACCTTTCCCAGTCCTGCAAAACAGACTTCTGAAGTCATGCCCCTTCCCCGGTTTCCTCCCGGCCCCACCAGAACGCGTGTTTCCCCCTCCCTGCCCCGCCAGCCACCCGGGGTGGACGGGACCAAGATGCCGGGCAGCAGGGTCACCGGGGTTGCGGCGACATGCACGCAGTGCCCTGGAAGGGCGTGCGCATCGGGCCAGGTCCCGAAGCTTTCCGATGCGGGACGTTTCCCTGCTCTGGGACCCGGCCCCAAGACAACACTCATGTGCATACACGGGGCCAAGGGTGCTGAAACTTGTTTTTTGGGGCACTTGGTCACATAATAGGTCTCGAAATAGTTTCTCCTTATCTAGTTTGAGACAGGTTAGTGTATGTGTTCCTATAGTAAGTTCCTGTATCATATGAACCTAGTGGTTATTTTATACATAGACGTCTTTTGACGAAAGTATTTAGTTAATATATAATGAGTTATGACTTACACCGAAAACATATAAAAGCCCGTTTTGTTTGGTTTTGTTTTTTTTTTTTTTTTTAAAAAAAAGTTTATTTTCCACAAGGAAGAGCAATAGGAAAAATTAAATTGTTTTTCCACATATTGTTTTCTTGAAACAGAGTCTACAAGGACATATTCAGCACCAAAACTAAAAACAAAAAAAGAAAAGTACAAACAGCCATAGAATATAATCTATAAAGCAAACATTTAATATTGCACTTTGTTTCTCTAATGTTTGGATTTTACTTACTTTTTCCTAATTCAGATCATAATTCTATATCAAATATCGGGCTACAACTGTGAACCTCATGTTTTGTAACGCTGAGAATTGACCAATACTTGTGGAAGAATAATGCCTCTGAACAACTAACCATGTAATTTAAACTGAAAGTCTTTATTTGATAACGTTATAAACTTTTTCACTCTAACCACAAAGGCTGTGATGCCTTGTCAGTTACTATGATATTGGTCAATCCTGCTTCATATTCAATTTTCCATTATATTGTGATAAGTACTTTAATGCTATGTATATCAGCAATTGTTCCCCAGTCTGTCAAAGTAACAAAAAAAGGAAAAAAAAGTAAAACCACCAAATGCCCTTTTATGCCAACGATCCCATCAGCTTTTAAAATTGCCTGGTTGGAGAGGGTAGAGGGAAGGGACATTCACAAAATTGGCCTAATAGCGTAAGACATCACCCAATTTCCTCCTCGTCCAATGTTCTTGCTCAAAGCCCAAGCCTTTTTAACTGAATCGCTTAAAACGCGACTCATTTATATTTTATCACCCTGTTGTCATTTTTGAAACATGAATTATTGTTCATGTTCTCATAAAGGCCACTTATGGAAAAGCCTATTTTGTCGCATTTATGAAGCCTTAAAAACAAGGCAGAGGTTTTTAAGAACCAGCACCACGCAGGAACACCAGCCTACCCTCTCCCGCTCCCTTCTGAGCTGTTTTATTGCACAAGGAGATAAGATACTTGATGGATTACATCTTGATTTAAGCCATCAACACCAGTAGCATGTCCCTTTGTCAACGGTCTGCGTTAACACAATTTCTGAACAGGAAAAGTTGACTTTGATTTTAAAACTCTAGCATGTTAAGTGCTGGTATTGGTGTTAGCACACCTAACGGCTCCACGGCACTCTTCTTCCCTGGGGCACACTCAAGGGCGAGTGCTCTTCCCATGGAATTTCTTGCATTCTGAATGCATCTATGGTGAAATCCTCTGTTCTGTGTGTTTTAAAGCTCTTGAGAGTACCAGAGAAGATGCAATCACCAAAGCGATGCTAGCTAACCGATATCCAAGTATGTCTGGTAACACTGATCTTGCCCAGTTTAATTTTACTTCTAGTCTCACTATTTTTACAGTATCATAAACCCTGAAGATAATACAAAGTGCACGAACTGAGCTCTTAGCATAGTCCAAGCTTTTCCTGCAGTCTGAAATATACTTTCTACTAGAGACTCATTACATAGAGTTTTTGGTGATTAGGTAACTATATATAAAAATAAATTTACTTTCCCTTCCCATCCCTACTACTTGAGATACCGTTCTGTCTATGAATACTAGACAGCGTATGACTATTTCCTTTTAAAATTCTTTTGAGGCTGAGGCTGGTGTCTACCGGTGCTGCTTTAATTTGTGCCTTTTTTTTTTAAAGCTTCACAACTTGAACATTTTTTTTTTTTTTACAACGTAGAAAGAGAAATGGGAATGAGGGTGGGTTTTCTAACTTTTGTGTATGTCCCTATTCCAGATCCCCCTCTCAAATAAAGAACAAAAACAAAACACGAAACAAAAAAAGAAGTAACTCAACAGTGCAACGTAACAAAACGAATAGCATTCCAACAGTTTGGCAAGTGATGAGTTCACCTGAGATTAAGTGATTTTTAGGCAGTCTGTAACAAAATGCTGCTTTGCGATAATAGTAGAAAGGCAACAAATTCTTAAATGAAATCAAGGTATACAATCTTGATGAAGCCTATTATTCTTTCTATTAACTCTCCACCCCCCACCCCAGCCCCACATCTGTTGCTTATCTACTACAGTAGGCTGCAAAACATACAGCAAGAAGGATTGGCTTGAAGGCATTTGATGTTTGTAAATAAATCCACAATAGGATCCAAGCTGAAGAGGTGATACATGGTCAGCCTACTAGGACAATTCTGAGCATGTGCATATGCAGGTAAAAGTCCAGGCTACATTAAATTAAAAAAAAAAAGTCAGTGCATTTGTCAAAGTCTGTTNTTTTTTTTTTTTTTTTTTTTGTCAAAGCTTTCTTTTGCTCCTTATTGTGCGGACCACAAACAAATAAGAGGGGGGTAACAACAGTCCGGCATAAATGAGAAAAAGCTGTAGTGACACCGAACCGCACAACGTTAAGCAATGAGCATGTGCAAATTTCCCAATCATAAGAGGAAGCCATCCCCTCTCTTACAATGTGGTTTGAGTGTTTTGACACACATGACTGTAGGTTAGTAAGGCTGCTCCTAGTATGTGCCAGTATTTAAGGGGCAGGGGGGAAGCTCAGGTCTTCAAGCATGTGGAGCAGTCCTACAATGTTACTGTAGGCTTCAAAGCATGATCACAGGTTGTTTTCATTTATTCACCATACAGGCAAGAGCAAAACTACTTCCTCTGAAAGTGTGTCTCCACTATTGACGCCTTGACCTTCAACACGGCAGGTACGATTCAAAACCCAAGTCAAGTCAGCTTTTTATGGATTCCTTCAACGAGAGGGGCAAGATGGTCTGTCATCTGTGGGCTGATCTGGGTTTGGATCAATCTAACCAAAAGAGGAAAAAACACAACCCGAGGCACTTTTAGAGTCAATTGCTAGAAATAAACCAATCCAAACAAAACCCCACCAAATCCACAAGTTTAAGACGTGAAGAGACGAAGACATTAAGAGAAATGTCATTCCCCAACCCAAAGGTTACTCAAGTAACTGAAAAACCTCTAGCCAGTAAGACAAAACTTTGAATGAAAAATTGGTAACTAAGTATAGTAGAAAATTTTACACTACAGGTTGATGGTAATTTAAGGATAAGCACTAAGACCCAATAAAAAAATTAAAAAATCTGCTTTAGTAGCACAGAAGAATTTTGAATTATTTACTGCACACTAAGATGACAACTCATCACTAAGAATGTAATTAGAAAATATTTAACCAATTTCAAAAATGTTTTGCTTCAAAAGACACAAAGGTCTTTGAGTCCTGCTGAGAAGGCCCTGGCAGTGCTGGTGGGCAGCCAGTGCCCCTGAGCCAGCGCCGGGCCCTCGGGGCCAAGAAGGGCAGCGGTGTCCTGGGCTGCATGGACAGGAGTGTGGGCAGCAGGGCGAGGGAGGCCATCCTGCCCCTCTGCTCTGCCCTGGGGAGGCCGCAGCTGGGGTGCTGTGTCCAGTGCTGGGCCCCCAGTGCCAGAAGGACAGGGAGCTGCTGGAGCAAGGCCAGCGCAGAGCCACAAGGATGCTCAGGGGATGGAGCATCTCCCTGGGGAGGAAAGGCTGAGAGACCTGGGCTTGTTCAGCCTGGAGAAGAGAAGGCTGAGGGGGATCTCCTCAGTGCTTATCAGTGTCTGAAGGGCGGGTGTCAGGAGGGTGGGACTGGGCTCTTCTCAGCGGTGCCCGACGACAGGACAAGGGGCACCGGGCACAAGCTGGAACACGGGAAGTTCCACTGAAATCTGAGGCAAAACCCCTTTGCTGTGCGGGTGCCCGAGCAGCGGCCCAGGCTGCCCAGAGAGGCTGTGGAGTCTCCTTCCCTGGAGCCATTCCCACCCCGCCTGGACGCGGTCCTGTGCCCCTGCTCTGGGGGTGCTGCTCACGCAGGGGGGCTGCACGAGGGGAGCTCCAGAGGGCCCTTCCAACCCCTACAATTCTGTGATACTCTATCAGTAAAAAGTCATTCTGCTTTCAATTTACAAGTAATTAATCCTCAAAGTCCATGTATTCCACACCTTACCTCTTCTTCCCTTTCTAGAGAAGGAAGAAGGGGAACAACTTGCTAGCTTGTGTCTCCAAAACTGGACAGTAAGAAGTGTAGAGTATATAGTTTAGATCAGTTCTAGATCAGTTTAGATCAGTTAGTTTTATACAAGTATTTATTGAGGACAATAGGCTTCTTTCTGAATCTTTAAGTACCTAAAATGAAAAGGACTTAAGGGTTGTATTCTAGTGGTAAAACATAGAAGAGTCCTCAGAAAACTCTCCAGCATACAAAAACATGCCCCTCTCTGCCCACTCAATAGCAGGTTAGTGTTTCAAGAGAGGAAAAAAAAAATCAATAATGAATTCAGGCAAGATTTAGCCAAACTGACAGTATTTCACTTTTGCCCTATACCACTGCTTTTTCCTGAGAAATATGAAGACGGAAAACTTTTGTAGTTATGTCATGTTTATTGAGTGGCTTTCACAGAAAAATGCAGCCACAAATGTTAGAGAACTGTGCATTTACAGAAGCTTAAGCCAGAAATAGTACCTTTGTAACTTCTCTACTTGGAACTTCTGAAACACTACATACGCGGAACCAAAAATGCACAGACAGGGTAGTTTTACAGAGAAGTAGAGCTGAAAAACATTAGCATGTTGTGCACCTCTAGACCCAAAACGTTAGTGTTAACCAATGCAATGTAATGCAAGGTTTTAATGAAGCTGCTGAGAGGCTACGCAACAGTTTGTAAGTTTCTACAAAGCGTTAGAATTGTGAAGAAACCTGAAAACTCTTGATGCAATTCACCTGCACTTCACTAAGACCAAGTCGCCTTATCCCCTGTTTATAATTTTAGCGACTTCTCCCAGTTTTTAGGAAGGAGAAACAACTTCCTACATTTATTCCACAAGACAGAATTCAGAAAAACAGCGAATCAGTCATCATATTCTGTCTGAGGTACCTACTTCTGAATAGAGAGGTGGAGGCAGGAAACGGAACTCCTGGATGTATGCAAACAATGGTCCTGGAAGCGCTCTCTCGAAGTCGTCACAAGCACCTATGGGTGCAAGGCTGGACTGTCTTTGTTCCTCCGTGACCACTTCTGCATAACTAGGAGGTGCTGCAGGGAAAAGGCACACGCAGTTTGAACAACCAGTTCTTATGCGTGTCACAATAGAGAACATAACAAATATTAAGTTTTTATCATTGTAAAACGCACCAGCAGGCAGGTAAATGACTTCAGTGACTTTTTAACAGCTGCTGAACATGAAAGGGAGGACACGGTGTTTTATTTTAAGATAATGCTCAAGTCCAAGAACCGACTGACCACTGCTAATTGTGGCTTAATTATCCCCTTAGAATTTAAAGCATTCCCAGAATACTAAATTCCTGTACAGGCAGGAATGATAGAACACTGCACTCCTCTGAACTCCACAAATCCAAGTCTGGGATTTGTACATAAAATAGGGGTGTTTATTAGGTACGTGAAAACAGAGAGGAGGAGGTAGAGAGCTTCTCCTTTGACAAGGGAGATTTCCCACTGAAATCAATTACATTCTTCTCACAAAGCCTTGACTATTAAGGCTGGTAAAGGAGACCATAAACTTCTATTATGACAGGCTACGATGCTTTATAGCCAAGGACGCAACTGGGATACTGGAGGCAGGATTAATTCTGCACAGGTACAATGGCATCCTGTGCTTTCACTTGTGCCAGCTTCCAAGCAGCTGCATTTCGCCGCTTGTCCTTGGGAGAGGAGGGTAAGGAGGGAAGTCTGTTCTTCTACAGAGGACAAAGAAGTGACAAGGAAACATCCACAAGGGATTTCCTGTGGGCTTTATTATGAAGGACGCCATTTGGGTCCATTTGCTTGACAGCAATGAATAAAGCAGACAAAAATCAAAACAGACCAGCAAACTGATGGGGATTTGTATGGTCAGGTTACCTTCTGGTCTTTCAGGCAGCGTCAGGCCAAGCCAATTCATGTGCATGCTACACTGGCTGCTCACACTTGATGTTCTGCTACCAAACGGGTGTAGAGGAATGGTACCAATGACCAGTGGTAAGTTTAGGAATAAATCCATGGCGCCTGGAATATCCACATATACCTGAACAACAACAACAGAAGAGGTAGATGATTAAAATATAGGTTCGTTATGAGCACTTCATAATTATTAGAATTACGTTCTCTGTCCATTGCACTTTCCATAAGGAACTTAAGTGCCAGAAGCAGCTCAGGCTGCTTAACATAAACCCTCATACAGAAGCGTCACCTACCTCCTATCATGTTCGCTTAGCCAGCACACAAAACTGTTTTACGAACATGCATGATTTAAACTGAATTTATTTACAGAACTCCTGCCAGGATGCTAATACTAGGATACGTACGTCTTTTTTAACTAGTTAGCACAGAATGCTTTGTTAGCAATTTGCAAGGAATAACAGAAACTACTCGTGCTCAAGTGAAACAGACCAACCAACATACCATCAGTGAATATTCCACGCGAATTATAGTACAGTCGAGTATTGAAGGGGAAACAGGTGGAATTTTTAACTGTTTGCCATTCCAGGTTTCTGTTTTGCCAGATGACAAGGATTCCCCACGCAGGTTGGCAACAAGCTGTTTGACTTCCTTCATTTTCCCTTTGGCATAAAATGCCTGCGTTTGGTAAATGGCTGCCTTTGGCACCACCACACGGGAAGAGCAGTTCTCAATCTCAGCAAAGATCTGAATTGATTCACCTGAAATGAAATAGAATTTCATGTTCTCTTTGTATTTACAGGGCAGCTTAAGCAAATTGCCACATTCTGTGTATTTTTATAATGCACCGGATGCTGCTAGCAATGCTCTACCCTGGAAAACACCCACTGATGCTAACAGGAATAGGATCACTAGGAGCTAATCTAAAAGAGAAATGCACAGGTCTAATAGAAGCAGATGTCCTTCGACAATCTGGAGACACAGCTAGCACTACTTAACAAAATTAGTTGTAGTTAAGAAGACATCAGGAGGATTGCTGAATGCAGACTGAAGCGGTAAGACTAGTTTATAAATATTTCATTTATAATAAAAGCAGTAAGTACAAACCAACATTTCAAAAGGGAAGGGAAAACATTTCCTATAATTACTTCAGTTACGTACCTGGGGTGTAGCCCTTCCTTTCAATTTTGGCACTTAAGGATATTGGGCCTGAGGTACAAAACCAACAACAGAGAGTCTTTTCTTTTGTGCCTGCTTGGGGTGACTGCAAGAAAAGAACAACATTGCCCCTTTTAATTAGGAATTCCATTAATCTCTTCATCGATTTTAACCAACACAAAAAAATATTTTCATAATGTGATTATGTATTTTGATAAACACAGCCAGTTTTATTTAGAGGAAACAAACTCAAGAAATTTAAACGGCACTATACGGATACAAGGGTTATTCTAATTCCATAGCTCATTAACACTGCTTTTGCTGCTACACTACTTAATACAGCCACACTTTTAACAGCTTTTATACATAATTACAGTATAACTTAAGAAAAGGCCTTATAGCCTCTACATATCCCAACAGAATGTTGGCGGAGCTTTTACTTTTTATCAGTGAAGTAGAACATCTATCCAGTACACTGTATTTCAGAAACAGTAACTGTAACGTAAGGTACTGTAACCTTAAGTCCTGCTACTTGCCCTGCTCCAGAACGATCCCATTTCATCTATATTAAACAGACATTATTTTACACAGTATCAGGATTTTAGGACTTGATCCAAAGCCCATTAAAGTCAAACGGGAGTCCTTTGATTTTAATGGAATTTGCGCAAGGCCAACGTCCCTTTGCAAGTCTGATTTTTCACCCATACGCACAAGAAACCTATTTCAATGGACTTTGAGGTTTCCCCCCCTCTCCACAGATTAGAATTTGAGGAAGAGGAGCAAAAAAAGAAGGGAATTTTAGGCCAGATTGAAATCAAATCCTCATTGAAAGCAGTTGTGATAATGAAATTATTTTAGTGAAATGACATTTATGAAAAAGACTATACAGAATTATGATAATTTCTCCCCATTGGTAGAAAACTATCCATATGGAAATTATCAATTATGCACGCCAGTACATTTTTTTACTTTGCATTTTTAAGTTAGCAGTCTCTCACTACAATATTACATTTCACTGTTCCTTCCACAGATTATTCTTTATTCAAAATTGAAGAGGAACAGTTCACAAAATTTTCGTTCTTAGTGACATTTTACAATTTAGTTTTATCAATTTAAATTGACAAAGCCATTTTACATATCTTAAATGTGAAGCAACTCCAAGTACAGGAAAACATAGCTTTCAAAATACTAGTAGTTAAAGAGTTGCTGGACTGATGTAATACTTAGAAGGTCAGCTGTGATTAAACTAGTGAATAAATATGAGGTAAAACTAGGTGTGGATATTGTTTCACTTATTATACTTCATTATTTTTATGCCAGAAACAAAGAATAATTCTGTCAATTCTTACCAGTAATGAAGGAGTGTTGATATCTATATGTTCAAAGACTGTAAATTCCTTCTTTAATTTTACTGGTAGAAACCAAGGCCTATGCAATTCGGCTTTCACCCAATAGCGCACACTGCCATGTCTGCCTTCGAATGAGGTAGCAAGTGGTCTGTGCAGGACACAAAGGTCAAAATTGAGTAACATCTTTCTGTCTAATAATGATACAATTGATCAGATCAGGGATTAGTACGTAGAACTGCATTTTCAATGCACTCTAGTATTTAATGCAGCGTAACTTATTTGCAAAGTTTCCATATCTCAGAAAAATTCAAGATTAAAGATGGGAGAAAAAATCATCTCCGATTCATCGTACTGTAGTTTTGCGTAGATTTTAAAAATCCATTGAAGAATTGTACTAGAAAATGCCAGAAGGGTACACGTTTCCCTTAAACTTAAGAGGCCACTTCCACATCTAGAGTAAAGCATGCCCTTTTAAGGCCAAATTAAAACCACCAACTTAAGAGTTAGCATTACTATGAGGGAATTATTGTTTTGGATATCATTATTTTGTAAATAATGGTTTATTGTTTACGTGGCTGGTACCTAAACATGAAGTTAAACTACAAAAGCGCTGAGTTACAGCTAACAATGTTGCACCTTCAGCCGAGTAAATATTTTGATTACAGTTCTGAAGAGAGAGGCTATGTTGAGAACCATCTAATTTTCTTCTACCAGCTTGAAACATTTTATAATGTGTATGGATGTACATATGTAGGCATAGATATATACAGACAAACACATAAAATAATGAAGCCTATTCTGCTCTGAATTTTGACAGATGAAGGAAGTCCTTTTTGGGAGCTGGAGGAAAAACGATGGAGGAAAGGCTCTCCAAACCTTTCAGCATCACCTTTTTTCCTGTAACATCATAAAATGAAAGACAAAAGATCTTTACATTCCAGTTATGTCCAATTAACAGCAGTTTTCCATAACTTTCTTCCTTATTTTTATGCATGTAGATTTTTTCTATTATACTATTTTTTCAATACACTGTAATATATAAATGAAACAAATTATTTTCAAAGCTTTGGTATCTCCCACAGGGAATAATAATAGCCATGCTAGTACTTCACTAGAATGCTTCTTTCAGTTACAGGTTTGATTTCTCTACTTGGACATCTGAAATGTTTACTTTTCCCCCCTAATAATCCAACAGCATGGCCAGTTTTGGAAGTATTCTCTGGACACAAAATTAAGTAGGCAGTGTCAAACTTCAGGCTTTTAATACCAGCATTTGCTTTTTCAGTATTATCAACAGCTGGTTTCACAGTTATTCCTTCAAGTCATTTAGAAAGAACCCATGTTTTGACCAATTGTGATATTTTGCTGGCTATCTGCTTCATTTCAAGCTAAGCATTTTGTGTTCATGTGTAATGTTTTTATTAACATTTTAATGCTTTATTAATGTTTTTATGTTTTTATTTAAACACCCCAACTCAAGGGGAGATTATTAATCTTGTTTCTTTTTGTAGTTGAGGTTGCCACAGAATGCTAAACTGTCTTTAAAAACGTCTAAATATATAGTCTTCTCCACTGTTCCAGCAAGATCTACGATGAAGTCCTGCGCTGTTCACTTTGAAACTGACCCATGAAAGCATTTAACATCTGAAGGTTCTGCTAAAACCAGCACCTTTAATAAACAGATGGTTTATTAGCTTTAATATTAGGTAGAAGGGCAGCGGTGCCCTGGGCTGCATGGAAAGGAGTGTGGGCAGCAGGGCGAGGGAGGCCATCCTGCCCCTCTGCTCTACCCTGGGGAGGCCGCAGCTGGGGTGCTGTGTCCAGTGCTGGGCCCCCAGTGCCAGAAGGACAGGGAGCTGCTGGAGCAAGGCCAGCGCAGAGCCACAAGGATGCTCAGGGGATGGAGCATCTCCCTGGGGAGGAAAGGCTGAGAGACCTGGGCTTGTTCAGCCTGGAGCAGAGAAGGCTGAGGGGGATCTCCTCAGTGCTTATCAGTATCTGAAGGGCGGGTGTCAGGAGGGTGGGACTGCGCTCTTCTCAGCGGTGCCCGACGACAGGACAAGGGGCACCGGGCACAAGCTGGAACACGGGAAGTTCCACTGAAATCTGAGGCAAAACCCCTTTGCTGTGCGGGTGCCAGAGCAGCGGCCCAGGCTGCCCAGAGAGGCTGTGGAGTCTCCTTCCCTGGAGCCATTCCCACCCCCCCTGGACGCGGTCCTGTGCCCCTGCTCTGGGGGTGCTGCTCACGCAGGGGGGCTGCATGAGGGGAGCTCCGGAGGGCCCTTCCAACCCCACCATTCTGTGATTTCATGTAACACACTGCCAGATTTTTTTCAACCTTGATGACTTCACTGCTTGCCTTTTACAGCAAAAGGCTCCTTTTTCCATCCATGTTGAGACTCCCTCTGTTCCTGCACATTTAATTTTATTGCGACTTGTATTTTTTAGCTAATTTCCATACTGCTAACTCCTCCATGTATAGATCTTCCAGTCGCAATGTCTACATTACACATTTCAGACTTGGGGGGGGTTGGGGGAACAATCTTTATCTTAACACTTTCTGCTGTCACTCTTGCTTCACCTTAGCTTTCTGAGACAAAGGGGATTAGGTACAGGAGTTTCTCTTGCTTCATCCACCCATCCTTCTGCTTATTTCCATCCAGGCTTCCTGCTTAAAGGCCAGCCTGGGTACACACATCCATTTAAATGAGAACAACCTCCTCTTTTGTTCAAATGTAGTTAAGCTTGCCACATCTGTTCCAGACTGAGCCCAAACAATTCAGCTGTTCCCATATCTCTAGTTCTGCTGGTCTGCATGGCTCCAGTGAACTGCTGGTAGGGTTAGGAGCTGTCTCAGCCACCCTGCAGTACTCCAATGATGGTTCAAATTCCTCTCCCTCCTCTTAGGAAGGGGCAAAATACTGGAAGACCTAAAACGTCAGTAGGACTTGGTCAAAAGAAAGTGAACAACTGGTCTGCAAAGGGCTCCCGTTTTGTGGAAATTTATAAAAAAAGGAAACATCTGTCAGTTTAAAAGCAACCTCTTCAGTTTAATGAGATTATGTCCTCTGCTGCATGTCAGAGCACAATTCCTACTACCATTGAAAAGGTTTCCCCTCCACCCACAGCAGGGGTTTTGCTGAGGCTGGTGAGCAGCAGGGTCCGAGGACTGTGTGCGGGCACTTACGTCTGTGGAAGCTCGAAGCTGAATGCATATTCGTGCCTTCCCGAATGGATGATGTGAAGGCCTTCTTCTGAACTGTCATCATCTAGAGCGGGGGGGAGGAAAAAAAACACAATATGCTATTCCACCTGCACACATTTTATACCTTACACTGGCTTCTCTTCCAGAATAAAAAGGGATTTACACACTTGTCACAGCACTTAAGAACGCTTATGTCCCACACACAAGGGCCTCCGGTCTGCTTGTATTTAACTGCTGGATGCAAGGCCAAATCTTGCCTGCAGAAGGGTAGGCAAGATTGCCAAATTCACCTTACAGAGAAGCAGAGGTTAATTTGCTTTGATTTATAATCCCGCCTCTGAACACTGACACAGTTGCAACTGCTGCCATTTCAAGGCCTGCCTGCAAGATCTGTAATGGAAATCATGCTCTCCACTGGGATTCCTAGTTAAGACGGAATAGAGGTGGCTCTTTAAACAGCATTAAGCTATCTCCTACGTAAGATGAAATCTGGTGTTCGGCGTCCTTTTATCTCCTGCCTGGCAACAGTGTCCAGAAATTAATTGCCGAAAAAGAAAAAAGTGGGAAATAAAAAAAAGGGGGGGAGGGTGCACAAGCACCACCTGGAAAGTACCAGATACATTCAGGAACACAGAAAATGGCAAACTGTCCGATTAACACTGTCTAGAGCTAAACTTTTTATTGTTTGGTAGGTTAACTTGACTTTACTTGGACAGCAAGATCCAGATATTTTCTGGTCCCACCAAGAAAGCTGACCTTTGTTTGTGGTCATGGTCTCTTGTATGCCTTTAAACGCTGCAACAAATTTGCAGCTTATTCCGGCATGATTACCATAAAACCGGAAAAATGCTGACTCCATCAAAATAAGAGTTATGAGAAAAAATAACCCAAGCGTCTCGCATGTAAAAAGGGCTGGAATTATAACAGGGGATATAGTGAGACAATGCAAAAAGCAAGTGCTTATATTTAATGGTCTGAGGCGTTAATGGAGGCAGGCGGGCACAGGGGAGGATTTTAAGTTCCCATTGTCCTACAGAAACGCCGACGCTCCCCTTCCTGTAGCGCGCCGCAGACACACAAAATCTTTAAAAAGAAAGGAAGGCAAAACATAAAAAAAGAAAGGAATGGAAAAAAAAAAAACAACACACAAGCCCCCACCAGCAAGCTATCGGCACAAACGCACCTTCAGCGTGCAGCGTCACGATAGGAACGCCAGGAAAACGCGCTGAGAGACAATGTGTGTCGGCATGAGGGTGGTTGGGGGCTGGTTGGTTTTTTTATTTTTTGGGGGTGGTGGTGTTTATTTGAAGGCGGCGCGGTGGTGGGGGGGGGGTCGCCCCTGGTTGCGGCCCTACTCCCCAGCAGGACGCCCTCCTCCTCCTCCTCCTCCTGACAGCCGTCCCGCCGCCCCCCCCGCCCTTTCTGCCAGCTCAGCCGTCCCGCCGAGCCGGGCCGCCGCGGGGGAGCTGTGGGGAACAAGTGCTGAGGTG
>VZTV01001579.1:0-11425 GCA_013400875.1 Anhinga rufa | reverse complement strand
TGTTTTCAGAGGATATTAAAAAATATCCATACTTCTTTGTTGCATATTGATTAACCAAGCTTTTTTTAGAAGTGTCATGCAGGGAGGCAAATTTTGGTCCTTTAAATAAATATCAGGGATTTTCTCAGACTGTGTTACAGGAAAGGGAAGTGGTTGGCTACATATGATTTAGATGTTCCCTGCGAGTAGGCGACTATTTTTTTTCCTTTTTAAATTATTTTTTTCTTTCCCCAGAAGACTCATGACTACATTTTGTAATTGCAGGAGTGGGTTATGAAATCAGTAACCGTTCCCTTTAAGTTTTAGAGCAAGAGAGTCTTTAAGAAACAAAACGAAAAACACAAGGTAGAAACCTAGAACAGGGTACAGTTTTACAGCTGCCACTTTCAAGATTATTACAGACTTCTCTGGCAGTAAAGCACAGGAATTCAGGCTGAGATGCGCGTCATGTTTTAGAAGTAGCTGCAAGTAGTAGTTGGAGTGGGAGGGGGTGTTTCTCATCACATTTACAATACAGCTTCTTTCCTTTGGCAGTTCATTCTGGCTTCTTGGTAGGAACCTCTGAAGCAGGCAGGCGGTCTCCTACCACCCTCCAGTGGTTTGCAGAGCACAGTGCAATTGTAATGTTCAGAAAGCTTATTCAGAAAATAAAAAGGGGGCTGGGGATATTTCAAGCTTTCTTTTCGGGATACATACTCTTGCATCGTGGATTTGTTTGGTGACTTGTGTAAAAAGTCTTCTGGTTGTTAGATGTTACCAAGAGTTTTAGCACACCTGTTCTGTGGAGCACAATAATACTCGTGCAATTGCTTGCATTGGCGGGACACAAAACCATCTGCATCTGTGATGATTTCCAGTCTCTGTGTGTATTGCTGCCAGGATTAAGGAATCTGTGGGTGGTGACAATCGGATGTACAACAGTGAAGGGGTGCTTCAGAGGAGGCTGGGCAAAAACAGTGGTGTTAGTCTATCATTTTAGTGACTCAATAATTGCCAAGTCATTATAAATGTCTCCTCTGGCTGTTACAGTCTTCCGTTTTTTTCTCTCCTTCCAGTCTCTAGAGCACCTTAGGAGTATTAACATACAAGTTTCCAAGGAAAATTGCATCTGGATGTTTACTTTTATGTTATTTTTCTGTTCTTGGTGGCATCTGAAGTTCTATCCACGGCATGTCACAGTGTCAACTTGATGGTTGTACATTTTCTAGATCACCGATGAAGATAATAAAATGTGATGCATTTTTTTTTTTATCTTGCCATCATGAATGTAGAGAGTCATGAGAGTTGCAGAAGCTTTAAAATACAGCAGGGGTGAATTTATCAGTGGTTAAGGAGACATTAATGCCCTGTGTGACAGGTAGCACCTGCCAAACTTACCCACCCAACTTTAGGCCGTATCAAGTCCTGGACTATAAAGCACAAGTAAAAGGGGCTGATGACTTCCCTGATCAATGTATTGTTATAGCCTTTGCTATGGATTTTCAAGCATTTTTTATTTCACATAATTGTGCTTTTATCCAAGCAAGTCTGTGCTAACATTAACAGTTAAATTTTTGATTTAAGCCTATAGCAAAAATCCTAAAATAGTGAATTGCACTTTTCAGCTCCAGGGCAACTTAAATTGCTGGCTTATCTACTAACATCACTCGTCTAGTAGAGAGTGACAGTAGTCACATAGTACTCTCTGTTCAGCCAAACTAAAATACATGAGTAGGACAGGATAATTACCTCAGCTACCACAGGGATCACCAGGAGCAGAGCACAAAGTTTAATTGAATTTCCCTTTCTGAGCTCAGTCCATCATGATTGGAGTTGAGAGAACTGGGACTGCAGCTAGGGCAGGGCAAAAGAGAACCACAGCTTTGGGAGACACCAAGAGCTGTAAAATGCTCCCAAGTATGCTGATCCCCCTGTGTCTGTCTCTGTGAGCAGGAGTATCTCCTTGGTCCTTTCTTGTATCCCAACTGGGAGTACAAGGTGCTCTGCACAGCCTTCCAGTTCCATAACCAGCCATGCCCTGGTGGCTTCTCCTGGTCTCCTGCCAGGCAGCCTGTTTCTGGTGTGGTAACATGCGTGTGGATAGGATAGATACAAAGGCATGCTGTCTTGTGGGAGAAGAAAAGGGGCCAGAGAGAGGAATCAGAATCTGGTATGCCTTGGCTTCCTTTCTGGCTGGATTTGATCGCGGGATGCTAGCAAAAAAGGCCTGCTTTAGCCCATTTCTGCTAGCTCCCCCTCTTGATAGACCTTTCTTGTCAGTCTCAGCAGAAGTTTCTGAGCTTGTTCCTTTATTTAGCTATCCTGCCTGTTGGTTGTTTGATTTTGTCTTTTTTTTCCACCTACAAAATGTTTACATTTAGAGTAATGGGAACAGCATTCTTTGACTTTAAAATTCCATATGAAAAAGCTTTATTTGACTGGGCATTCAGATCAACCCTCTAAGGCTTTTGGTATGTTACAGAGAGTAAAATGGCTATAATGAGACTGCAAGTATACATGACAATGAAGATTCAGCATAGAATCTTCTCTCCAGTAGACCAAAAAGTGTAGCATCAAAGTTGAGATGACAGAACATTTCTGTTTAAGAACACAATTCATTTTTATGTTCAGTGTTGATCTCTCACAAAGCAGCCACAGGTAAGTGAAGGGTTAAGGTTCTTCCAGCTGGACAAAGACAACTTTATCTTTGGAAAGAAAGCCTGTTGTAAGGCTTGAATTTTCACTGCAAAAAGGATGAAAGTCTCCAGGTCAAATGCTGTGTAACTGGGTGACTGTGATGGTGTGATAAGACTGTGGTAGTAATGCCACGTCTGACCGCTGAATACTACCTACCTGAACTACAATTTATATCAGGTTCTGGTTTTCTGTTTTATTACTTTTTTTAACGCCTCCAATTTTTCCAGACTGTCTTACAAAACTCAGCAAGCTTAGTTTTCACTCCTCGGTAGATGTATCCGAAACTAAAATGAGCTATCAGCTGGTAAATAAACTGTTAGCTCTGTCTCTTTGTATATTACTCAGGGAATATTTCAGTTCTTCTAAACAGTTGTTTAAGCCTTGTGTTTGTAAAATTCTGACAAAGGCTAGCAAATGCTCCAGAGACTGTGTTTTGAGGCAACAGAAGACCTTTAAGATCACCAAGTCCCACCGTTAACCTAGCGCAGTGTGCAAGCTTTAACTGCCAGTAAAGAATGAAATTTGTTTGGCCTGGTATGTGCTGCTCTAAAACTAATGGCAGGACGAAGCATTTCTCAGAGTTAGCCCTCTTGGTGACATTGCATTGACAATCCTCAGCTTTTACTTTGAAATGTGACCAGACAGCAAATAGTGTTCAGACTAGAAGAGTGGCTATATTGGTTCAAGTTAAACTCTAAAAGGCTAGCTTAGAGGCCATCTCCTACACTTGCCATAAGTAATTTAGGGAAATAAATTGCTTCCCCAAAAAAACCCAAACCAAAAAAAAACAGCCGCCCAAAACAATCCAAGCAAGGAAAACAAAGCCAAACTCATACCTTCAAAGTAAATTTATACCAGCTGAGTGCTCTGAAGTGGCCAGGGTTTGTGATCCAGCCTTAGCACCTGGAAACTATTAGGAGCCACAGGTCGGGTGTACTGAATGTCCCGGTAAGCGGAGGAGCAGCTTTGCCATCCCGGTGGCCAGTGCTGGGCCGTGGCTGCTGAAGCCCAGTTCAGTCTTGCGTTAGCACGACTGCGGAGAGGTGGCACTGTTGTATTGTGCTTCGCACTCCCTTCCTTCATCAGATGCTAGCGACTGACGCCGAGATTATTCATCGGAATTGAGGCATTTTGCTTTTAAATGTCATATTCTTTCATCTGTTTTCAAAGGCAAGCATTTTAGTAGAGAAGGGGTTTAGTTTAAAGAACTGATGAAAAAAAATGACGTCTTCACAAGCGAGATTAAAAAATATCACCTTAAGAGTTGCATTGTTCAAATGCAGAGAATAGCCTATTTCATCTTAAAATAGCCTTAACTTAAGCTAGTATTTAGTGCCGTAAGTCACAAGCATGTGATGGATTTAGTGCCATAATTCACAAACATGTGCCTGGAAGATCCTTCTTGCATTACTGAGGCTGTTTGACTGCCATCATGTACAAGCATTTCCACCTGATCATCTTTTCAAGTTTATTGAATTTAATCCTCAATGCAGTTGCATTTCTTATGCTTTTATTTTATGGGAAGACTGTTGCACGTCTGCGTTCCTCTAATTTTAAGCAACTGAGAATAGCTGAGAATAGTTTAAGTATTACAAGCTAATGTTTGTGGGTTTTCTTCTCTCATCAGCATAAGTGTGCATTAGGTAAAGTTAAAATAAATATCCAGCCTTTTAGTGTCTATTAAGATGTTACGGCTGTATTGCAGTTACTTTAGATGTCACTCGCAGCAGACAGAAGCAGAACAGAAGTCTTCATTCCTCTGAATCTGTGAAAATTAGATTGTTATGAGTTTTACAGTGGTAATGCACATACTACTGCAAAGTGTATGATGAAAATAAAAGGATTTGTTAATTTTATTACTGCTTGCTTTTTTTGGTAGGAAAAGCCAGAACAGCCTAATCAGTTTATTGTAAAATTTTACAATTCTGATTTTTTTTAATTACTTTTTTTTTTTTTTTAAATTACAGTGGGAGAAACTACAGATGACAACAAGTGAGAGGAGGAAAATAGTTTGTTCGGTCACATTCCACGTAATTGCAATTACCTGTGTTGTTTGGTCACTGTATGTTTTAATTGATAGAACCGCTGAGGAAATTAAACAAGGCAATGATAACGGTAAGTATCTTTTACCTTCTTCAGTCTTGTTGATAATGTAATGGATGGCTTTGAAAGGCAGCTATGTAACAGTCACATTCTGTTCTTAAATAACAGCTTGCTGATACATGGCTACAGCAAATGCTTTAATGCAGAAGTAATGAATGCATCAATGTTAAAAGCTTATGTTATGCCCCTGCAGAAAGACCTCTACTTACTGTAATCATTACAACAGCTTAACCAGCCTGCTGGTTCTTCCTAGGTTAATCTCCCATTATCTCAATTTTTCTAAAGGTCAGACAAAAAGGTGAGTCAAATTCAAACTGCTCAGTGCAAGTTCAGGTCATAAAATAGCAATTTATTTATATTACCCACTTGAACCTTGATATCCTGTAGAACATGATAGAGCCCTTTCATCAACAAGCTTCTTAATACGAACTTCCAAGAGACCATGTTCCAGTTGTGTTAGTCCTTCACGTGGCACTTAAGTAGCATGGGAAGCCATTCCTGCATCCTTTCAAATAGAATTTCACTGTGAATATCCACGTACCAGTGGTGTTTATTGTGAGAGTGGTCAAACACTGGAACAGAGAGGTTGTGGAGTCTCCATCTGTGGAGATACTGAAAACCCAGCTGGATGTGTAACTAAATGCAGGTTTAACATAGGTAGGTTTCGTTTTGGACTATACTTACCATATGTGGAAACTATATTCCAAATTGAACTACTGTTTTCCTTTCAAATCTATTTGGTCTTAAATTTAGTCTTAAATATGATCATGACGATGAAGAGGATGAAAAGCTTTTGGGTCTTGATCTGAATTGACTTTAAGCACAGTAGAAGGGCAAAGGTCTCTAGCTTTGTGCTATACTCTGGAGTTAACAAGGAAAACAAAACAGGCGGAGCTTTGTGCCTTGCTAGTTATATAAATATTTGATGATACTCCTGATGCTTGCCTTTCTTGCCTATGAGAGGAAAATATGTAATATGCCTCAGTAAGTCACAGACGAATGTATGTGTCAAAACAAAGTCTTGTTTTGCATTCTTTCTAAATGGGTAACCCTGTTTTTCATCTCAAAACAACCTGGCCCTGAGGACAGGACTAGAAATGGCTTTGAATTTCTATTTCTGAGTGCAGCTATATCACCCTACTCATTAAAAAGGCAAAAGGTGTTTCTGTGGATTAGCTGGATTTACACAACAAAAGAGCTAACCTGAATTTTTGTTATAAAGAATGCATAAAAATCACATTAATTAATCCTGGTAGGCTCAAAAAGTATTTATGATTTGTATAGAATTCAGTGTTTGCCAAATGTAATGGATGATTCTCCACACTAAAAAATGGATAAAGAGATGCCTTGGAGCTACTTACAACATGCAAAAATAAGTGTTTGTGGAGAGAACTCTTTTGCCCCAAAATTTGCTTATTGGGGGGGTGTACTTTTGCAAAATCAAATGTGTACTTCAAGGGGTGAAGGGGTGGGTGGGAAGAGACATATAGGTAGTTTGCTTTTCTCTCCATTATCTGTTTAAATGGGAAATGCTGGGGAAAAAGACAGCAAACACTGATGGAAAAACACTTTATAAACATATTTTGAGGAGGAGAAAAACTGAAAGCCCTGAATAATACTAGTACTGTTTATTAATACTGTGTAAGTTTAAAAATCCCTTTTTTTAAAATGCATCTCTCATAATATTTAAAGGGATTTTTTTTCTCCTTACAAAAGCATATGACGCAAATAAATAAAAGTGTAAACCTCTTAATTGGTAAACCCATCACTGCTCTATAGAAAGGGCAATTTAATATATATTTAAAATATTCTAGAATTTATATGGCACCAGTGGTAGGGACTCAAGTTTCACATAAATTTGCTCTGAATGAAAAAAACAGGTCTAGGCTTAGCTGAGCTTCGTCTCTCTTAATAAAGCTCAAGTCTGTGAAAATATGACAATCCTGGAATGTACTGAAAGGTACAAAAGTCACTGTGCCATACCAGTTAAGCAAAACTGATGCTTTCTGTATTAACATGGAAGAAGCAGCACAACTTTTTTACTGCTAAGAGGTGGAAGAAACTCTGAAGGAAAGCTGAGCCCTTTATTCAGCCTCTTTCTTCTGAGCTCAGCACTCCAGCTGTGACTTGCTGGTTCTAAGAGCCACTGATGGGGCTTAGTCAGATGCAAACCGTACTGTTTTCATAATTAAGAGCATGAAAGAGACAGGGATTTTTAAAAACAGTAATTAAAGGGGAAAAAAAAGAAAAACCACATCACCAGATATGACGCCTTAGCAAAGTATTCCTTGTTACTTTCTGTTGTCCCAGGAACAGGGGATTGAAGAAAGGCATGACATTTTGTGAACAAATTTAACAAATATAAAAGGATTTGTCCCTGGCAAGTTCAACTAACCAGAGTAATAGTGGTTAGGGAGATACAAAGTGATTTGCGTGGTCTTTGTATGCTTTCATTTTGCTGCAAATTAAAAAATAATTAATTGGCTAGCACCATCACTTAATACCTTGTTACCATTTCTAAGTACTACTAAACAGCTACCGTGACAGGGAAAACTACAGCTACTGCAAATGTTTCGTGTGTTTTTGCTATAATTAATATTCTTTTGGTCTCTATTTGTTTGTTAATTAAAAGTCCAGTTCCTATGTGTTTAACAGTAAGGGGGATACTTGGATTTATGAGGCTCACACAGCTGGCTAAAAGTAAAGACTCGCTTTTGAGGTGGCCTGTTTACCAGGTCTGGGAGTCAAGACTGGCTCCTCACTGAAGCTCTTCTGCTGAGTCCCAGAGGAATGCAGATTGCTTTCCTGCCTGTGGCAAAAATTTCATCCCTGTGTAAAACTTGGGTGAAACTCACAAATATCACCAAGCTGTTGTGATATATCACCAGCGGTTGAATACAGCATCTGCAAGGCACCTTGAATACTACACTCAGGGAGCAAAACATTATTCAAAGACCATCCATAGAGGACCAACAAACCTATTCAGATTGTTCAGACTGCCAGCTTAAGCATTGATACAGAGGTCTGACTCTTGTGCATAGCATTTAATCTTTAAATGTGATGAGACAATGTATAATGGGAAGGCTAGTAGCCGTTCCTTTATGTTAAGCTACTAAATGGTTGAAAAAGCCAGATGCAGTGGCATGAATTAACGAGAAGGCTGTTCTTAATACAACATTAATTTATTCTGTTAAAATCTTAAGACCACATTTAGGCCAAAGCAAATAATTTTAACATTATTCATATAAGCTAAAATGCTCTCATCTCTAGCTTTTTTGTGTTAGCAGCCATATATTTTTCTGTAACTATCAATGTGATTGATCAATGCAATGAGAAGAGTAAGAACAGATACACCAAAAACTATTAAGTTACTTTTTTTGGTAGGAATATATGTTCTGCTTTTTGATATAGGTGAGTTCGGGGTGGGTGGGGGTTGCACAGCCAGCAGGAAAAAGAGGCCAATGAAGGCAGGCGATGCAGGACGTAAGAGCCCTTTCCACTAGATTATTTTTTACTATACCCTGGCTTCAGGATGAAGTTAGGACCAGGTAATAATATTGTAAATGTTGGTGTTCCAGGCATCCTAAACAGTGCTAGCACGATTAAAAAACCTGGTTGTTGTTGAAGAAGTGCATAATATTGCTAGGTAACCAGTTACCTCAATTTTGGTACTTGTATTTTTGCTTAAGCAAGCTATTGAAAATGGGGTTATTACTGAAGAACAGTAAAGTGTTTTGGTTTTGGCTGTAGCAAGCATTATGCTTCCTTTGTGAGAGTGGCCTCGCATTTCTTATTTGACAAAATTGTGGTGAAGTCAGTTAAAAGTTGGAGGCAGATGCAGTTTCTTGGCTGGCCTATGGGATAGGAAACTGCTGCTGTTTTCTACTTGAGCCACAACTGCCCCAATAGCATGTACATACCTGGGAATTCTTAGCAAGTGGCTGCTTTTCCAAATATTTTACTGAACCTCACTACTTGACATTCAATGTATAATGATGGTAATAAATGTAAATGTTTTATTTCAAAGGTGTCCTTGAATGGCCATTTTGGACAAAACTCGTTGTGGTGGCCATTGGATTCACGGGGGGCCTGGTCTTCATGTATGTGCAGTGTAAGGTTTATGTTCAGCTGTGGCGCAGGTTGAAAGCCTACAACAGAGTGATCTTTGTTCAGAACTGTCCAGACACCGCCAAAAAACTGGAGGAGAAGAACTCTTCGTGCACTCAGACCTTGGACGCCAAGGACGCAGTGGTGGTGCCAGTAGCACAGACAGGTACAAACGCTCAGCCGGCAGCTGAAGAAATGACATCTGAGGTCATGCCGGTTTGACAGAGGCAGTATTCTCTCCTCCTTGCAGAATAAGGCGTAGTGTTTTCTACACTACAAATGCTAAAAGAGAGTAGAAACGACTGTGCATTTTTTCAGTTAAAAAAAATAAAATCACACAAAAACCAAAAGCCTACAAGGAAAATGGATCCAGCAAAGCAACTTGTTACTGTATGGAATGTGACTGTTCGTGAAGTAGTTTCTCAACTAGTCAGCAAGTGTAGTGAAAGTGGAAGTGTAGAAAGTGCAATAGAGAACAGGTTTAACAGACAATGCCAAACCAATGTGACAATAGTACTTTTTATTTTTTTTTTTTAATTGGATGGCTGGGAAAGTAGAAACAGACCTGATATAATCATTTTGTTTACAGAAAACAAAAACCTTTCATCTGTTTACTACTAAGAGTTGTATTTGCTATTTATCTTCTTAAAGATACACTTTAAAAGGGTACCAATCAAGTTATATGCATTAACTGAATCGAAGTATGAAGAGCTGTATCACAGCACTCACTCTCTAAGCCTCACACAGTAGCACATGTTCATGTGACTGCACTGGAGCCTGAATGTTTGGGCAGCTGTGTCAACTAAGGATATCTGANAGGATATCTGAAACATCTGAAGGGTAGCATTGTTTTTAAATATGCCTGAATTTTTGAAAAGTAAGCAATTCCAACCAGTATAAACTCATGTCTCCATAAGCTACAAGTATTTTTTTAACTATAGGTGTCAGCAAAAGAAGTACAGGAAGGAGAGAATGTGTAGATATGTATTTAGAAGAGCAGCTCAGCTGTTTATTTTACTTTGTAAGAGTGAATTAGACATGAATTAGATACACAAAGTTTTGAGGCAGAACTATAAATGAAAAATTGTGTTTTACTGCAGAATCACACAAAAGTAAATCACATTATATCAAAGGTCTGGAAAAGGATGACACAGGGAAGATGGAAGCCATTTTCGGTTTTATTTTTCAAGATTCATGGGACAGAAAGGTAGATGTAAGAGAATACACCTGTTTATCCTAAGAGAACATTAGTTTTTATCTCCTTGTTCTGGTAAGTTAGTTTTTATCTTCCTGACTGAAAAAATAAATCAATGGTTTCCCTCTGTACAGGTAAACTTGAGGTGTTAGAGATCGAACAGTTCAGTTGTTAACTTCGTGTTTTGAGCATTCTCATATAAAAATGAGGTGTGAATAGCATTAAAGGGTACAATAGATAAATGAATGTAGATATAATACTGTGTCCAACAGGGTGAATTATATATAAAGAAGCAGTTTTGTGATTCACTTCTCATACCTGTGATGTTTACCATCAGAACCCAACAGCAAGTATTGACTTGGAGTGGTTATGTACTGGCGTAGACAAGTCTGGGGCCTGAATGTAATGTATATTTTAAAAAAAGAAGTTAGAAGTTCTTTTTGATCTTGTATTTAGGTAAAGGAAGAAAAGCAAACAAGAAAATAAAGAACCAGAATAAAGAGGATAAGGAGCGTAGGTTCATTCAAAGAGGGAAATCTGTCGCAATTACAAGTGAACTAGACTTCTACAGAAGCCTTGCAGTTTCTAATGGCAAATTTCCTCTTTACACACTCAAATATCTACAATTAATTAACAGAATCATCCCATTCTTGCAAATATCCAGGGGGCTGGGCCTAAGATGTATTGGAGTTTATATATTAGGCATTCCCTTGTGAATGTGTTCACTGGCTTAAGCCTCAGGGAATACTGGAATTAGCAGTATTAGCAAGAAATGTGTCTTTTATCAGACCATTATGTTCTTTCGTATTGGAATTGCTCATGAAATTTGGCTGTGACTAAGTGGTCGTCTTCTGGCTAGACAGGACACAAAATCTTGGTGCTTGAACAGGCCCTGAATACATATTAATAATTGCTCTAAGTTACTCCAGGTGAGTTTGATTAATGTTCAAGTTTTTTCACATAATGACACACATTTTTCATATAAAATAACTTTTCAATTACACAATTGCAAATTGGAATTGTAGCCACTCATTTGAAATGACATACAAGAGTAACCAAATCATTCTGCTGTTTATAATTGTGGAGGAGACTACAGAAGGTCTTCAGAAAATGATGACAGTACTAAGGAATGCCTCATAACTGCCCAGGTTTAGTCTGCAAAGGCATGGCTTTCAAAAAGTGTAAATCTACGTGCTAAGAAGTAAACCTCATGATATCTGAAGTTAGACACTTAAAATTACTAGCTGCATCTAAATGTTTGGAATGATGTTTATAATAAAACCTGATGAATCACAGCAAAATTGACTGACAACGAACATTATTATGGAAGATAATTAGGAGCTT
>VZTV01001577.1:9660-38338 GCA_013400875.1 Anhinga rufa | reverse complement strand
ACAGACCTTGGCCTTTTAGAAAAGGTGGGAAAAAAAAAAACCAACCAGAATAACCCACCCTACAGCAACCCCATGTTTTTCCCTACAGGGCGATTAAAACAGCTCCTGTATTAATGAGGAAAAACCAAATTTAGATGAGGTGCAGCATCCAAATATAGTCTTAAACACACCTCACTCCTGAGAAGGGTCTCATTGTTTTAGAGATGTGGGCTGAACTCACGCTGCCGGGGGCTCTGCTTGCCCTGCTCTTGGGCAGCATCCCGCATCCCACCGCCAGCATCCCACCGCCCCACGGGCACCAAACCCACGGGCAGCGCCTCGCCACCCCCATCGACACCATCCCCGAGGGCAGCATCCCGCCACCGCCAGCCCTGCAGCCAGGCCCGGCACTGAGGTGGTATTTTGGCAGAAGCCAACAATCCTGTTCCCCAGGGAGGATCCCTGGGACTGGCCTGTTATTCCAGGCAGAAAGGAGTAAACAACCTCCCAGGGGCTGGAGACAGAGGTAAACCCCAAAGATGCCATGTCCTTGCTCAGGCGAGTGTTATTACAGGACAAAAACAACATGGAGCTTCTGAAGCTGCACTAAAAAAATTGTAAGGCAAAAGTTAAGAATGCTGCTCCTGTAAGAGGAAAAAAATAAAAATTGAGGTCATGTGTTTCTCTAGAAGGACTTTATGAATTTGTTTACAACAAACTATGTTCACGAACACTCTGGATTTCAGAAAATAATTTCACTTATTTTTTTATGCAGGTAGATTTTTATGACGGACTCTCTCCCACCTTTCACAAACAGCAATTGCTGTTTTCCCCAAGGGATGGGGGGGGGGGGGGCAGAAAAAAAAGAGTGGGAGGGAAATTATCAATGCATTGTAATCAGCAAGGGGTTTTTCTCTACACATATAGAAATATCCTAGCAAAACCCAAACTTGGTATTTAGCTTGATAACATAGAGGTGAAGGAAGAACATTCCCATGGGGGAGGATTTCAGAATTTGTTTAAAATGGTATTTGACCACATTATGTTGCTATATTCATGTGATGTCACACTTGTTGCAAGACAGAAAATGTGCTGCTCAGACTAACATCTAAGGCAGCTCTAACCAAGATGGGAGGATTAGTTTGGCCTCCTTCAAGAGAATAAATTATTGCTGAAGATGTTTACACAATGCAGCTTCATGAGCCTGAAAGGTTGCTTTCAAAAGAGGCCCAGGCCCCCGGCCGGAGGAATGCAAGCGCAGCCCCTGTGGGGAGACAGCCCGGCAGGGCAGACCGAAACCCGGCGGCTCAATTTCATCCTCTGTGTTTCACTTCAGGTGACTATTTTTGGGAAGCACAGAGTTGTGTGTGTTGGTGCTGTAACTAGCTAGCTCTGAAAACATTCCGAGTATTTTAGACATGATGGTCTCCGTATCGTGTTTTAAAAGCAATTTGCATTGTACGAAATGTTAAGGGAGAAAAAAAGGAAGAAGTCCAACAGTGGCAGCCTGCAGCGTTTAAAAAAAATAATCTAAAAATCACATCACCAGTAAAAAAGTTGCCCTCCTTTATATAGAGGACAACTACAACTGCACAACTACACAAAGAAAAAAAGCCTAGCTGTTCCAAAGTCAACGGCAACACACAGAGTATCATAAGGGAGCACAAATTTGGCCTCGATTTATTCTGCAAGTGCTCTAAAAGAACAGCGTTTCCTAATTTTTACACAGCTGTATGCAGACATCACTACCACCACTGCCTACATATCACACATCAAGAAACACCAAATTAAATACAAATTTAAATGAAATATCATTGACATTTTGTTTCCATCTTCTCAAAACGGAGAATAACCAGACTGAACCCTTTCGTAACACTCAAAATCTGTGTATTTAAAAAAAAAAAGGGGGGGGGGGGGGGGGGGGGGGGGAGGGTGTGTAGGGAGGGAGAAAAAGGTGCTCTCAGATTTGTGCCCAGCTCCTCACTACCAATTCTTTTGTTGAAATACACAGTAGAAGATGGGGAGACAGGGCTGTTGTCAGGGTGCTGAGATTCAAAACAGAAGGGCTTACAAGGAGGACCAAAAAAAAAAAAACCTGCTGTAAAGCATCTGCAAAGGAAGTCGGAACTGAAATCAACCCAGTACTTACTTTAAAGTCTTGCCCATTAAATTCCTGATATAGTGAAGACAAGAAAACTCCAGTTGACTTTAAGGCTATGAAGAACCAACGCTAAATCTCACGGCATTACTCGTGCTAAAAATTAGGAAGTAACTTTGGATCTTGCCAAACAGGAGCCCAAGCCACCAGGCTGCTGCCTCAAACCCCCAGAGCAGGGAATCTTAACCTGGGATGCACAGGCTGGGGAGAAAAATAAAGTCTTAAGAAATTAACAGTTAACAAAAGCAAGGTTATTGTCTGTAGGCTTAGTGGAGTTTGCACTTCCACTGTTGGCGGGGGGGTGTGGTGTGCATTTGCTTTGGTTTTTTAAGAAGGACAGTGCCACAAAGAAGGCTGAAGCTATTCCACATGCAGTACACAGCAACAACTGCACTGGGAAAGAAAAACAGATGTCAGCATACCTTGTTTCTATACCTAGTAATAAAATATTTATAAGTCTCCTTTCCTCCCTCTTCCAATTTCCTTTGCTGTCCTGGACATACGCAGTCGCTCAAAACTTACTCTCTGAGCTACTTAAACCTGACTTTTGGTGGCCTTGGTAGCGTAAGGTTTATGGTTGGACTCAATGATCTTAAAGGTCTTTTCCAACCTAAATGAATCTATGATTCAGGTATCACCTGCCTCCTAGAGACACTCTCCTGAGCCCTCCTCACGCAGCACTGCCTGCGTGACTATCGCCTTCCAGCCACAAAAGCCAAAGCTACTGTAACCACTGTCCTAAGAGGTTCTTCCACAAGGAAGCTTGGGAAAGCGGTATGATTTCTGGGGATCAGGCAGGGTTAGACATGCCAAGTCACTCAGTAGGAATGACACTGTATCAAGTAACAAAATACGCGCAAAGCAGTAATTCATGCATCCACCTAGCTGCAAGGAGAGTAGCAACACACAGCATCGGACTTCATGGTATAACCTTCCACTAGGCATCTCACATCAAACACTGCGGTCCCCTCCCTCATCCCCACACTTCCTTCTTTCTCTCCTTAAAAAGGAGGGGGAATGGGGAGATGAAGGAAGATAAGACTCCTTTTGCGAGAGGAAAACTTTGTTAAAAAAAATTAAAAGATTAAACCTCCATCTAGGAAAAGAATATTCTGAATTTATGGCTTAAATTTGGAAGGCTGCAGGCAAATTAGAGGCAAGACATCTCTGATCAACTCTGCAATTCTTATTTCCCTTAAACAAAGAAACACCTCCGTCAAGCATATGGATCATCAACGTGCTTCTTGGAGGGGACAAGAGATTAGGTATCACCAGTTATACAAGCTGCACTTTACAAATCCCGTGTCAATTAAAAGATGCTGTGTATTCTGAAACTCCCACACTCCTCATGCCTACACATCTTCTGTAGGCTTTATTGGCAGCAAAAGTAGCGGCATTTGGCCCAATAACTGAGAGGATGCTAAAGCTTAATTCAATCCTCTTCGCTGCACTCTGGGTGCAAACAAAGCGAACAAACAGAACAAGTCAAAGCTGGCCAAGAAGTTTTTCCAACTACTACTACATCATTCGTGCACAACAAATGGTCCAGCATTTGTTATCACCTAACACAAAGCCACAGTGCCCAAGCCCACCAGAACACCTCTCCTCCTTCTCACCACAGTTGCATCCTCCCTTTGGGATGCAGAGGGGCGACCTCAGTAAAAAGCCACACGGGTGAGGACTTCACCCTGCAGATACTGCACACCACTAAAAATCTTTGTTTGAAATAGTCGGAAGAGAAAAGAAATTCCATTATAACACTGTAAATGTGCAGGTTCCTCACATCTCAAACACAGACTGCAACTCTGATCCCTTCAGCTCAAAAAGGATGGAATAAAACTGGAAAAGGTACACAGAAGCACAAAGACACAGAACTATTCACATATGCATGAAAACAAACACTTTTATTCAGTACTTCAGCCTGAAGAAAAAAAACCAAAAGAAAATTAAAAATCACAATTCTGTCAGATTAATTGCAAGTAAAATGTCTAAACCCACATTTAATTCTTACGAATAACTGGACTGCAGCTGCACATTCCTTCTACCACCCAGAGATACTGTTAGTGTACAGAAATTAATTTTGCTTTTTATAAGCCTTTCCAAAACTTATTATTTTCTAGACAAAGGGAGGAAAAAAAGTATACTGGACCCCAGTCCAATTTTGTTTTGTTGGGTTTTTTTCCCCCCATGCCAGCTGTCAGTAAAAAATAAGTCTGAGAGGACAACAGGTCTCCTGATAAGTCTTATCTTCAAGTGATGTAAATTGACATCACTATGCCAGAGTCAATGACAGCTCCCAAGAGCTTAGAAGAAAGCTGTAAGGCAATGTTCATAGCATGGAAGGCCCTGAAACTGTTGCATGGCTCATTTCAAATAAAAGTAATATATTTATATTAATCAATATCCTTATAAGCCAGCTGTCTTTATTACCATGTAAACACTTTCTAAATAATTTAGGGAGCAGCATTTCACTTCAGCATTATCACGCAACCAGCGGGTACACTGAAATTGGGATGGAAGAACTCACTGCTTTCCACAGCAGTTAGTTTTTAACGATACGCATAACTAATGGCACATGGGCATCCAGACCCAAATGGCAACTCGGGTGTGGCAATCCCTTTCCCCCTACAAAAACAGACTAAACATGAAAAAAGAATCCAAGTCAGAAGCATTCCCTGGCAGGTATGTCACTGCACTGACAAGCTTTTAATAATCCTGGACAATACTCAGCAGCAGCATTTTGTCTCCCATTTCCTGACATCGTCTGGAGCTGGACTCTAAATAATGAGGGAGACACACAAACACACTGGAAGACGCAGTTGTCACCACTTACACTCCTCTCTCTGCTCTGAGAATCTGAATGAACCCGAGCTATAGCTGCTCTCTGCCCAACCTTGCCACAACTGCTGCACGCTGGCTCTTCTTCCAAGCTTAGAGTTCTGTATCTCACTGCTCTGCACTTCAGTCTCAAACAGCAAGAGATTGGGTTTGGTGGTGTAGTGACTCCAGACTCAGCACTTCTGTAACAAGCATTCATTGGCAAAACTGGTTGGGTAATTTAGTCTAGCAGGAGCATGGTCTCCTCAGCTTCCTCCAAGCCAGCAGTTGTACTTGAAATTAATTTCTGTTTGTTTGTTAGGGCTCTCAGGGTGGATGTTCAGTTCACCTCTGAAGTGAATCAGAGTATTCAGACCCCAAAAATCCTGTGGACTGTCCAAATTGTTCATCATCCTCAAGGTTACACTTTACCTACTCAGGAATCTCCTCCTTACTCATAAAAGATGATTTTTTTCTACTGAAAGATCTCTCAAATCTTACTTTCATGCTTTTTTGCAAAACATTTAGATGTTTAGTTCCATTATTTTTTTTATCCTGTTACAGTTAAACTAAATATTTTCATGAAATAAGAACACATTCAATTATGAAATCTGCAATTTTAATTACATTTTTCTCTCCCCATCTACTTTTAAATTTGAACCAAACCAAGACTGTTGTTTGTTCATGTTTGAACAATGTTTTTATTTACTACAGATAAAAGGAGAATTATCTAATACCACTTACATGGAGTCATAAATTGATTTTTGATTAACGTTTAATCAAAAACAAAGAGACCCATCTGTGAAGAAGAAGAAAAAGAAAGTAGGGAGCAGAAAGCCCTCTTCATAGGAATTTCTTCCATGTCAGCTCTCCCTAGCTCTGGGTAAAGACACCAGATCCTTCTTCTTCTGCTGGTACGAAGATGCAGCACTGTTGACAGAAAACTTTACAACAGCCAGATAGTTTCCTCTGGTAAACGCTAATTTAAAACAAGATTATTTGTTTTAAACACAAAGACTCTACAGGCGAAAACAAAGAGTAAACATTTTAAATCTCAAACACCCTTAAAAATTAAAAGCATCAATGACAACCTTCCCTATTTCTGGCAGGCAACCCATCAAGTTGAAGGTGAACAAGTCTCAGGTACCTCCAGCTCCCTCCATCCCCAGCACCGTCACTGACAGAGCTGCATGTGAAAACAGCATTAAAACCCGATGTCTCACTGAGGATGAAGTCACAGTTTAAATGAAAACTGAATATTGAAGTCTTGACTGGAGTACACATGACTTCTCCATCAAGTGACTCAAAGGAGCAAGGGAGCATCAGCATTTAGAAACAGTCAGCATTCGAGATCAATACTGTGTAATAAAACACTAATACACAGAAAAATGAACATTTCTAGTAGTTATAAAAATAACAGAATAGGTTATTTAACCTCAAAAAGAGGTGCTCTCTTTCAAAGCAGAAGCATATATACTAGTTTGGTGGTGTAGATGCCCTCAGGAGGGATGCGATCCCAAAGCAATCCTGGGATATCTGGGGTGATCCAGAAACATCAGGTAGGCAGAAAGTTTTTAAGAAGCTAGTGAAGTGGTTGCTTGCTCTTCTGGATGGAGCCTGAGCAACAACTGAGTTAATCCACAGGATATTTTCACTCCTTTCTCAATTTCTCTCTCTCATATTTATGTTAAAGAGTCCAGAAAAGCAAACGGCGCCGCTTTAAAATATTCGGTCCCGAAGCCTTTTTGCCAAGTGTAAATACAGTGATTTTTTCAACAATTAAGATCTCCCAAAGGAAGATGGTATATTAAAAAGTGACAAGAACAATCTTAATTATAGCTCTGTTAACACATTATGATAATGACTACTTTATCAGACATTTAAAAGAAATTATTATTGTTCTGAATTATACAAAGGCTGGTCTAAAGAACAAGGATCTTTGTCTCTTGCTGCCAGAAGAAATAGCATTTCCTGAGGCCTGTTTCTGCCTTCAAGTAACAGTTTTGATTTCAGCTTTAGAAAAATAACTGCATGTTCTCAAACTGGAGGGGAAAAAAGTTCCCTTCTTCCCACTCTCCCAGATGTTCACAGGACAGCAGCATCACCATTTGCAATAACACTGGGTTTCATTAGCCTTCAGGGAAAAAAAAAAAAACACCAAACCCTAAACCCATGGATATCCTTATTCAGGTAAAGAACAGGAGATTATTACAGAGTTAATACTTGTTTTTGTTCATATTCCTCTTCCTCCTTTTCACCTCCCCTTGGAGCCCCAGACTAGAATTACAGCCCAACAATAGCCCAATTGTCACCCCCGGCAGTGACTTCCATCCAAACAATAGATCTTTCCCATTTCTCTCCACCCAAAGTAAAATTAACAAGGAAAAAAATTCTCTGATTACAGGGTAAAGAAAAACATTTTTAAGGGGGAAGACAGAGCAACCCATGTATATACCATGGGATTCTGAGCTTCCTTTGTACAGAAGAATGTGCATTCCCTTTCCCAGGCTCCTTTGTATCCCACAGCCCCTCCTATGCAGGGGAAGAGATGGGGAGGAAGGTTATGTGCTCTGGCATGAATGGCATTTCCTAAGAAGGTCATTTTTAACCACTACACTGCGTCCTTTCTTTAAGAAGTCTCACCTATTCTTACAGACATCAGAGGGAGAGCTGTGAGCCCCCTTTATTTCGGCACCACAATAACCTGAAGGTGCACGTGCCTGCCCTCCGATCCGGAGCTCACAGGAATTCACACTACGAGGAGAAAACCAGGCTGGATTTACAAAGCAAACTTTTTTGTGTGTGAAAGGGGTATTTACATACAGAAACAAATATGGTTTATTTCATACTTTCAAGATGAAAGAATACATGTTACTGCACTGCAAATATTTTGGTAAAATGTGCCAAAAGCCAAAAATTAAGAGAGAAGCCCCTCCTTTTGAGAGAGGAAAAAAACTCCCCACCTACTATAGCCATGGCTGCAAGAAGTCCAGCACTAGACTCATCATTTGTTTCTGTCTACTAAGGAGCCCAACATTTATTTCGGAAACAAAGCGATAACAAACAGTCAAAGCTGCTTTCCAAAGAAGTTCTCAACTATTTCAAGAATTTTCTTGTGCTCTGCCAAATATCAGTCTGTTCCTCACAGGGCTCTACCACTGCAACCAGGGCAACATCTGTTGGTTGTGGGGTGACGAGAAGCAAACAGGATATTTTGTGATTTTGCAGTAACTGCAGAAGCTGCCCGACGTGAAATTCACATGATATTAATTTCAGCTTCCGCCTGCGGAGTATTTACTCATGCAACAGCTAGTTAAAAAGCTCTTTCCAAGTGCTTTTAAGTATTTGAAATTTGTCTCCACTAATCAAGGTTTATTCTCCTTTAGGTTTAAGTACTTACAAAATCACTGCTCTCACTATTTCTGACATCTGATTTCTCCTCACTAAAACTATTAGAAAAGTTTCTGTCATTTGCCTGTTGCAAACTGGGAACATTTACAAAAGTGGGTTTGATTTCTTATTGATTTCAGTAAGAAAATCTTGTTGATTTTCGGTAAGAAAATACACAGACAAACCCAATACTACAAACGTGCACAGAGGCTGCCTCGCCAGCAGGGCTCCCATGTTAGTCAAAGTCCCCAACCCTGTCTGAGGTAGCACGTTCTTTCTAACAACTAAATTCCAAGTTTGAGTTTTAACAGAAACTTGCAGCTCACCAGGAACACATTCACCTCCACCTAAGGCAGCCTCCAGGAGCCACCTGGGTATACGGCCAGAATTTTCATCTTGCTCAGGACACACCTGCAGCTGAGCAGGCGCTGGGCACCGGCAGCGTGCAGCTCTCGGGCAGCATTGTACAAATCCTGTTTAGTATCACATGCTGCATCTGAGATCCTTCACAGGCTCTCAGGTAAATGGTGCCCGATGCCAGAAACTCAACCAGATCATAGGTAATGATATTGTAAGAGAAAGCACAGCTTCTTATTTATAATAGATAATGTGCTTCTAAGATAAAGAACTACTGAAGAGAAAACCTACCACTTGATACAGTAAAACCGCTTTGAATGCCAAACCAATCAGAAAAGGAAACCTGGGGAGATGGGGGAAAGGAGAGTTCTTGCTTTGGATGCACCCTGACAGGTCCCTGTACTGAACCAGCCTTTGATAATGACAAGGTAGTCCCCATTTTGCACAGAAAACAGTAAGAGGACTACAAGAGAGTTTACTACAGAAGATGTACTTGCTCTTTAACATAAGGAGGTCGAACCCAGTACCTATGTCAATTGTTTCAACAGAAGGCAAGATCCTTCCCTGCCTGGAAAAGCTGTCAGGAACATGTGCAGGAACATAGCAAAAACATTACATCTACAGGATCTACAGGATGAGAAAGTCTGGGGCTGTAGCACCGTCCGTATTCAGAGGTTAGGGCATTTGCTGCTTATAAAATCATTTTTCAGTGTGGTTCCTCATGCTGTCCTCCATACTACCGACTTCAGCTCTGCCTCCTCCTAGTGCCACGAGCTCATGAGGGGGAAGTGTTCCCCATTGCCAGGTGCTAGCAGTGCACCAGGAGGACGGAGCGGCTCCTGCAGGCAGCTGACTGACAAAGGGCATGGCTTCCCAACTGCCTGTCACCTCCAGTGACAGTTCAAGTCAGGAGGTTTCGGCAATTAAAGGAAGGAGCAGGGAGGCAGAGGTACAGCTGTTATCCATAAAGTTTCACAAAACTACCCGAGCCTCATGGCATCAGAAGGCTGTTCTTGTATCACTTTCCAACCGTGCTTTACCTGCTCTCTTCAAGCAATTTCTCCAGCAGTATGTAGATCCTGAAGCTCTGATTTGGGTCCTAAATTTTGAGGAAAGACCCCATTTTAAAAATGCCGAAGCCATGCTGTACCAACAACCAGCAGGTATACTCACTGTATAGGAATTCTGCGGTGTTCATGAAAACTCTGTATCCACCAGAAAAACATTTTAACAGGCAGAGATGATGTTTTTTTGGAAAGAATCAACACTGACATTGTTACTTACACTCCTTAAGGAGGATTACTAACATTTCCTTGCTTCATTTCCGTTTTGGTTTATGTTTAAAGACAAATATTTTGTTTATAGTTAACTAAGCACACATCCAGCTGATCTGTCTCAAGAGTACTTCCTGCAAGTTCACTCGGCAAAAATCTCCAGACTGCCAAAGGCTGCCACACAGTCAAGTCAGATAACCAGGGTACATCTGTGGGAGTTGGAGGATTGGAAAATGAAACGTGCCAGCTATTCTTCTTTCTCCAACAAGGCATTTATGAGGTGAAGATGTCATGCAGAAGTCCAATATCTGCAACAGCTCGTAAATAATCTGCAGTTTGACACTCCTCTCACAGACACAGTAAAAAGAAGAAAAAAACCCTACCACCCGTGGTTTGTTTATGTAGGTAAATTTAAAATTAACTTCAAACTCCATTTCACTTTATGGTTGTGAATAATCCTCACCTCTGTCTGCCCTTTCCATGCTTGTAACTATAAAGGAACACATGAGAAAACAGTATTCCTACAGCTTTCTAGAGCTTAACCTTCACTGCCAGCTCCTCTAACCTGCCAAGAAAGAAGCACGCAGGTAAGTGAAATGCTGTGACTACACAGTATCTCTCAAATTCAGAATATTTTTCCATGAGAAAGGGATTTTGCTTACAATTCAGCCCTCTACTTTCTGGAAGAGATTGGAACTACTTCCCAAACAGAAGTGTACAAAAAGCAGATTAAATTCAATTGCTAAAATGGCTAGCTATAGTATCTCTCATGAAGTTGTTCAAGACTTTTAGAGAGCCAAGGCCATTTTAAGACTATCCAGTTGTCAACTAATAGCTGCAATTCTATAGTCAAGCAAAACGCATGGACTTTTCCTGTAGATCTTTATAAAGGTGGTTTAGAAAATGAAATTGAAGCACAAACATAGAGGGACTTGCCCACAATCCCCACAGACCCCAGAGTCTTCCCAATGCCCTACATCCATTCCACAAAATCTCTACATGGAAACCATCTTGGGTCACTTGTGGAAGTCCCAAAAAACTCACTGTAAACCACATGTGGGCAATGCCTTCAGCAGACAGGATGTCTTTAACTATTCTCTGAAGCTCCACTCAATCTTTTACCATCTAATGCAGCCTCATGGAGCATATGGAAACAGAAAAAAAAACAAAGCAAGGTAGAGCAGAGGTATATGATTTATGACAAACCTTGAGAAGCCTCAGCCTGGCTCTCACCAAGGGAGAAAAGACAGAAACAAACTATATCCTCTTCTGTACAGTATCATTAATATTCTGGAAGGTGGTATGGGAGGGTTGCTTTTTAAACTGTTGAAAATAATATATTCTTATTATACCTTGCAGCCATTAAGTGCTCAGAGTAAAGACACAGCCAGCCCCTCCTGCCTTTACTGATAATCCTTCACACACACACGTTTCCAGGTAGCCCTCAACATCTTAGAGGCATCCCTCAACAAACAGTTGTTTGACTCCAAAGGTCACTGAAAGCAGGGATGTTTTCCAGCAAAGCTTAATGGGTCTTGATCCAGCCGGACAGAGGCCAGGACGCTGACCTGAGATGCACATACTGCGCATACGTAAATGAAGCCTTTGGCAGGGGTGCTGCAGAAGGCAGAAAGATAGTAAAGACAGCGATTAAAAATATCCATCACAGTAATATGTTTGGCTCACATGCAACACAGTCTATATTGGCCTTCCTTCCACTTCTGTCAAGTTACAGCCACCTTGGTTTCTAGGCTAGAGCATGGATCACCTCTAATTCTCACTGCTGAAGCATCTTTCTCATATACCTCCAAGAAAAGTAACACCGAGGAAGAAGTGACCAGGAAACCCTACACACCACCCAAGTCCCCACTCCTGAACTTCCTTTCTGACTCACACTTAGCTGCACTCACAATTTTTAGCAGTCTGCTAGGGTAGCTATGATTCCGTACTTCGGTTCATTTAAGGACCATTATTGTTTGTTTTGGCTCCAACTAGCAACCATGTTTATGAAAAACAGGTTAAGCTTTTGGCACCAAATTGTTTTCAAAAAACCTCAGCCTTTGAAATAGTGCCTTCTTTAAAAAAATTGTTTTCCTACCTTTAGACGCTGTATTTTCTCTTCAGAGAGACATTTCACCTCCACTTCTCACTATGTTGGTGTTAGCTTTTTGTGTTCCCACTAATAACTCATTTTCCTTAACAGTTCATAACTTGATCTAAAAGATTCTGTCTAAGCCAAGATATAGCACATGACATTTCAGAGAAATCTCAAGTTATTATTTCTAAATAAAAATAGAAGACACTCCTGCCCCATGTGACCATTTGTGGATTTCAAATTTTCATGGTACATTTGCATAAGTGAACTTGTACACTGCAAGTACCTATAAGTGGAGGCTAGCATCTACAATTTATCCCTTTAATTCAAAGAAACCCTCCTGATGCCTCACTGCATCCAGTGTATTGCTACTAAACACCATACAAGACAGTTCTGCAAAACTAAAATCTCACCAGTCCAAAACTGGCCACAAGAGCTTACACTCACATTTGAGTTTATAAAAGCAGATTTCACCCCACACTCAACAGCCTCTATAGTGCCAGGAAAAAAAAATATCCAGAAATCATGTCCCAGAGTGAGAACCCATCGTTCAGGGCAGATCATGCTCCTGATGAAGGCACGTGTATAAACATAGTAGGAAATCCTGAGTACAGGTCACTTTCTTTTTTAGTTCATTAAAAAGCTGTTTTCATTATTTTTTGATTCTAGTTTAATGGTTTTCTACAGTATTTTATTAGCCTGAGTACTTCTCAGATTTATTTGGATGTAGAAGGGAATCATCTGTGATTGTTTTCTCCTGAAGGGGTAGTCAGAAATGAGATGGCTAGAAGTCTCAACACTGTAAAATTACCAAAAGCTTATATTAAAAAGGAAACACCTATTTTTGCACAAAAAAAAAAAAAAAAAAACAAACAACCCAGAGTATCAACACTGAGCCATACTAAGGGGCCTGATGTCATTTCTTGCCCATTTGAAATGGTTTTGGACTCCAGCATGATCTTATCCAGGAAGAAATTTCCAACAGACTAATGCCAATACAGCCACCCTCTTTTAGGGTCGTAATTGGTACACATTACAAGGTTTAAAAGCCACAAAATGTTCCAAAACGGCCTGGAGTCACTAGGATGATGCTCTCTTGGGACAAAAAACTCCAATTTTCAACAGAGTCTAATTACCAGAGAAACAAACTGAATTAAAGCAGTCATCATCCCTCTACAGGCAAGCACCTCAAAGTGCAACACCATAATGAAATACAGGCTAAAAAGTACACACTTTCAAAAGAAACTGCCTGTTTGTCATCTACACTGAAGAATACAATTCAATTCTCTACTTGCACAGCACTGAAAGAATTAAAAGTATTTGGGGGGGTGGGGGGAGGAAAGGGAGAAAGGGAACCAACAATCAGCATCTCACAGAAAGCTGTTTAAAAAAGCCCTCCCATCACACAGTGGTGTCAGGCAGCAACAGGAAGCATGTTCAAGGTGCTTTCAAATAAGCATCAACTACAGATTTGAACCCTTGACCACATAAGACATGTCCCGTGTCCGATCTTGCTCACTGCTCTTTCCATCTGTTTTGAAGCAATCGGAACTTAACCTGAGCCCACAAGGCTCCCTACAGAGCATTTATACCCTAGGGAAAGGCAAAGTTTGTGAGAGAGCAGCCGAGATCTCTTGTAGCACTCAAAGACACCAAGCGCTCGGGGAACGGTCAGCTGTGCCACTTGTGGAAACGTCTGCAGAGCTGTCACTTCAGCTGCCAACAACAGAGAAGTGGGAAAGACGAAGGAGAGAACAAAAAGCACAAATATAGCCAAGCCCTTCTGGTAACTCTGTCTATCAATTTAAATTTAATATCAGCTTACTCAAAAATGAAGTCCAACCTCAGAGTACAGCTTTGGTCAAATTACTGACATATAAAATTAAACCTCATGCGATATGCTAGGAGACTCTGATGGAAAGAGAAGCTGTATGATTTCAACTCCTACGCTAGCGTCAGCCAACATTTTCTGACCAACTGCCTACAGTTAGATCCCCAGCTCCTTTATCTGGCCTCTTAAACAACACCAGTCCATGTTTTAAAAGGAGAAGAATCTCACCACCACCCTATTCTTCTACTAAAGCATCCTTGCTGGCAAAGAAGGGACTGTTCACGATGGAGTGCACAAGCTAAAGCGGGAAGGATGTCCAAACCATCTGGCAAAAACAGAGTCATCTCCACCTACCAGTTGGGTAATCACTGCATCCCCTAGCCTTGATGCTACAGGGGGAAATCTTCACTCCATAGATCACCACGTTTAGAAGAGAACCAGGACATCAAGCTAGTCAGCACAAGTAAAACACATCAGTCATAGTTCAGAAACTCCCAGTGCATGACCCAAAAAGTAGATCTAGCATCCCAATGCAGACTTAGAGCTGTCAAGCTCTCCAATTCATGCTACTCACAATTCAACACAGGAACATAAAACTGTTTTAAAGGACCTCGACAGTTTTGTACAAGTTCAACATATTAACATTTCAACACTTTTACTTTACAGATAGGCCATTTCCTATGTAAGATGATTATTTCTATTACCACAAGTAATCAGAACAACAGTTGAGGGAGAGTGTCTACAGTTGCAAAACACAATGAAGGAGCAAGGATACACATGCACGCACTTACTGCGGTTGGGCCACACTGGCTGGTGCATTTTTGTATCACACTTTTTCAAATAACCATATTTATGGTCTTTGTGTTGGCAAACTCGGCCCCATAAACATCTCCAGTTTGTGTTACAATACAAAATTTACCATTTTAACGCATCAAGAATGACTGAGTCACAGTTGCGGGTAGCGAAAAGATCGGTATGTCTAGTCTTCAGTTTTCAACTCAGCTATATAAGACTTTCCCAGAATTAGACAGGCTAAAAATGGAAACACTTAAGCTGTACTGTTTTTGCTTTCAACTAACAAGTGTTCCTCTAGGAAACCATGCATGAGATTTACAGGGATGATAATTTATAGTGAGAAATTAAGATTAAAAAATAAGTAGTTGCCCTTTTTCAACAATGTCCTATAAAGAGTGGCTGTCCAGTACAGAAAGCTGCAACTTCCCTGTTTCAAGGGGCTCAGATGTGTTTGGGCTTCATCTTGTTACAGAAGCCCTAAAGCACCAATTTAAGCTTGCCACAAACACAGGAAATGCAGTAAACAGCACAGTGGTAATGGTTCCTCTCAGAGCATCTTCCCCTGCTTATTTCATGTGCCTTTAGCTCATTTCATTTTCATATAAAAGGGAAACCCATGCTCTGTATCTCTATACACACACACATTACCTACAAGCATCCGCATCAACAGCCATCCATCGGCTGGAATATTTTATGGTCTCTCTAGATGTTTCAAGCTGTTTTGGAACTTATTGATAGTTGCAGAAATATGGTAAATGTCTTCCTACCATCAGCATCAATGCTGCTAAACCACCCAAGATGACCGTACATGCATGATGTTATTTGAATTATTTTCCTAAAGTATTTTATTCTGATGTCAGTACTTGTCATTACAGCAGTATTCTTTCCAAGAAAAGAAGGAAACTGTGAAAAGGACTGAAATCTTAAATCTTCTCTCCCGTTGGCCTAATGATACAGGAGTTCTCCATACATCTGGCAGTGAAGAAAAAAGTAAATTTAAAGATGCCTTTTAATTTACAGCTCCAGTGTGGTTTCTTAATAATATAGCTATCTTAAACTGTTGCATACATTTAGAAAATATTTGACTCCTTCAGAGATGAATTACAGTAGCTGCATCTTTAACTGAAGCTCACATAAATATCTTTTTTTTTTTTTCTCCAAGAACACAATTACAAAACATTAAATCACTTTTATATTGTGCCATGAAAACAAAAACCTTAAATTTGGGTCATGGTATGAACAGCTCCCACAACCACCAGAGAAGACGCAGGCTGCTTCACTGCTTTGCTTCCTGCCTGCAGCAACTCCGACCCACCAGCCTCTTGCCACCAGTCAGGAGGAATCAACTGGTCACAGCCTTTCACCTTGCGATTTCTCCGCTTCTAAAGACAACACGCCTCTTCCTACCTCCTCACCCCTCACGAAAGTGATCCAAAGCACAATCTTAACACCACCTTTGTACTGTTTCCTGAGCCTCAAGCTTGACTTTCATTGCAACAACAGTTTTAGGCATCACAAATTGGGTCACATGGCTATCCTTAAAGGTGATCAAACACCTCTTGTAAGTGCCACCTGAAATCCAATGTAGACTAGAACAGGAAAGAAATTCCAGTGCCTGGACTGGAGAAGATTATCCTCCCCTGAAAAACGAAAACCATCAGTCCCCCAACATTACTTCTCCTGATCTCAAATGCAGATAAAACCTCTACGACAAAACCTATAGCCTTCCTTTCCTCCTTCCCCACTCCTCCTCATTATTTATGTTTCTGCACAAAGATTAAAAAAAATGTAAAAATCCCATTGTACAAGAAATAATAATACTGGACCCTGTCTATTCTCTACAACTGAGTTTCTGTTCTAGAACCGTTTGCTCACATCTTTCTTCTCTGGCTGGCACCAATGATGTCCTTACACAGTATAATTTTTTTTTTTTTTAAATCTACCTCAACGTGTACATACAGTCATTGTTTTGAGTATCAGAAAGAGCGCATCAGCTCTCTGGTTTGAAAACCTATTAAATTTCACTCAAATAATAAACTGCTCTTACAGCTTCCAACAGCTTGAACCACCAAGATGAACCACCAAGAGTTCAGCCTCTGCTAACTGGGTAGGAGGGAACAGAAATAAGGTGAGTAACGCAGAACTCATTTTTCATTAGCAAATCGCATCGATAAGACTCTAATGTACAGCACAAAATAAGTAAGAAAATAAGAATGGTGTACCATACACATCGAAAGTAGAAAATGCATACCAACACATATCCTACCCAGCGCACACGGGGCAGAACAGCAAGTGCTGGTTAAAAAAATTTAAAAAATAAAAAAAAAATTAAAAAAAAGAAAGAAAATTCATTTGCCTGCTCATCATGTGTTTCATGGAAGAGCTGTAAGAGCTCCCACACAGCTCTACAGTCTTGGGAAACTTCTGAATCTCGTGAACTGTGATGAATTGTGTTTTATGTGCACTTAAACTCTCAAATAATAAACTTCAAAAGGTTTGATCCCCAGCAGGTCCTGGTGGCGAGAAGGGGCTGCTACTCTTGCTCTGTGGGCAGGGGGGCTGCCAGGCCTCCCTGATTGGCTGCCAGTGACATCATTTTGTTATTCAGCTTCACGTTTGCGTTTCAGCTTCCCCCTTTCAGGGACCTCCAGACCTCACACAGCTCCGCCAAGTTGAGAGGAGCAAGGCAGCGCGCCCCGAGCAGCGGAGGAGAGCCCGGACCTGCCTTCCCCACCTTGGGGCTTCCCTGCACAAAAGCCGCAGCGAAACGGAGAGGCCTCTTGTTTCTCTGTTTACGTTGGTTTTCTGAGCTGCGGGAAGGTGATGGTGCTACGAGGCTGACCACGGGTCACAAGCAAGGCAGCATGAGTTAAAGCAAAACTCTTAAGAAGTTGCAGAAAAAGACCTGAAGACTGGAAAATGGAAACCATATGCAATGTAACAACAGACATAGTTAATAACATCCATGCACACACACGTAATTATACACCGATACACGCCATGTATGACGAGAGTGCACAAGCAAGACAAATTCCTCCAAAGACTGCTCAAGAGCACCCGAGTATCCACTCTTTTGTTAACTTCCATAAGGGATCCAACACAAAGCAGTACCGTCTCCTGTTTACCCCTCCGCGACAGCAAGGCTGCCTTTGTTCCAACTTAACGTCCTGCTTCCCCTTACGCGCTCGCCCCTTCTGAACTCCGACGCCTGTAACCTGATACAAAAGAATGTTAATTTCTCAAGTGATTTTATAAAAGCACAGAATAAAAGTAACTTGATATTTTCCCCATCTTGAAAAATATTATTTTATAGCACATACAACCATAGGAAAATATATCTGGTCTACAACAATGCTTTGGAAAAATGAACTTAAAAAATGGGCTGCTGTGCCTCTGTGTACCTACTAAACTGCATGTTTTCTATTTAGCACACACACGCACACTAGGACATGTGTGTGCATGCATATATACAAACTCATATACCTATGAATTTCATGTGCACCTGAACACAGATCAATCAGGCAGAAGATCAGCTTCCAATAAGCACAAAAGTATGTTAGTTAATGCTGAGCTTGAGTTTATAACACAGCATGGAGAGTAACTCATCTCTGACCCAGCCGCTATATAAATTCAATGTAAATATAGCTCTACCTAAATGCACATACAGAATCACTAGCCTAATCATTTTTACACGTTATGATGCCACTATTTCTTCTATAGTAAGGGAGCATAAGTAGTTCAACACACCAAATCAATGCATTTAGTTTTATTTTTAAAAGTATCCCCAAAGTCCCAGAATTACTTTTAAATCTGTGTCTTAATAGTTTAATACCTGTTGCTTCCTACTTCAACATGTTTCACCAAGATAGCAATTCAGCCCTCCTTAGACACAAGGAAACTGAATGCTTTTACCCACAAATGAAATAAAAATACTATAAAACTGCTCTAGCTTCAACTTGTAGACAGTAACAAGGTAGGGGGGAAGAACACTGGTGAAATTAAGCGAGATTTTCTTTTGTTTACCATGTGCGGTTTGGAATATGGTATTTCATAGGGGTATTTTTCCACGAACTGTGATCTCAGAGATGAAAGTTTCCTTGCTGCCAGATGAGAAACGACTTGATAACACAGAATCTGTTCTCATCAACACGTATTGATTGGGGTTAACAGAGTAAACCCCACATGCATCAGGGACAACACAGGTACAGCTTAGTCTGTCTGATCTTCTGCAGCAGACACGAGACAGCTGCTAGAAGATAAATACTCTCTTTGCGTATCACAAGGGAATAGGTCATGCTTAGAGCACCACAGTGAGCCTTCTGGCTCAGCAAGCTTTTCCTGACTTCAGCAAAACAGGTTGCAATCGTTAAGCAGGACCTGAAACATAACAATCTCTTCATTTATCACACACTTTCCAGAATGCTCTAGAAGTCCAAGTGATCCATTTTGCACAACGCAATGCATTTTCATTGCTCACAGGAACACACATTCTTCCCCCATATGTCTCACCAAGAACACCACCAGCAACATCCAACACCACACCTGAGCAGACCTTGCAGTGGGAACGGCCTTGGGGAATCATCCTACAGTTTCCAGTGAGATTGCACTTCTTTAACTCCTTTGGCAAAGGGAAAATGTTTACTCCCTGATCTGGTATAAATTCTCCAAAAAAATTATGAAGTTGAGTTGTCCTCACTCTGATTTTGGTTGAGATTGTACAAGTTTCCAAACCTTTCCTACTAACCACCACAGTTCACAATGAGCCTTCGTAACATTCCCTCAACCAAGCAATCGGAAGTATCAGCCTAAAAGTGATTCAAAGAACAGGGCAGGAGGAGTCGCCACTGCTGCAAGAGGACGATTCCACCCCATGGCAGAGGCAAGAACATGCAAGACAAGGCATCACAAGACAGGTCCTATAGATAGATCAAAGACAACAAGGACAGAAGTTCCCAAACCCACCAGCTAAAACAAAACACCTCCCCGAAGTACACATGAAGCAAGCTCCCACAATTCGTGTGATGAAATAATGATGATGAGCATCAGTCTGAGGCAGATTTCTTTTGGAAACCATGTTATAGCAGGCCATCAGTCATCTACAACAGTTTCTCAAGGTCAATTCAAACAAACCTAGAAGGACCACTTGGCCTTTAGGAAATGGTTCTGAGATTTATTTTGCCAGTACTGCCACAAAGTGAGAGGTATTCTAAGTTGTTGAGTATTTACTTATTTCTTTTAGCATTTTCTAGTTTAGTTGTCTTTTGCAAGTGTGTAAAGACTTTTAATTATTACTTTTAATCTGCATTCCTGATGCCTTCTAGGTCACCTGCAGAGAGGGTCCCAAGCTGAGAAAAACTGGCTCAAGTTATGTCATGTCATTTATTTTGAGCCTCTCCGTCAGGATCATCTTCTTCTGGATCCTCTCTAGCTCCCTCCTTCTCTCACTACGCCTACACTTCCAGGGAAAATTGAGGAAGATCTAACATTTCCAAATGCTACCACTGTAAAACATACTAGACAAAAGTGCGAAGGACGTGAAGCAAATCCCTAGAAGAAGCTTGTAGGTATCTTTATTTATGACACCAAATGAAGTTCTGTAGAACTGGTGTGTGTGTGTTTGTTTTAATAGCCAGACTCTCGCTGCAGCACAGACACTCTCTGCATGGGCACTCTCTGCTGTTTAGAAAAAATTTGGAACAACTGCACAGGAAGAACAAAAGGAAGAAATGTTGCTTCCAAACAAGAAGAGAGGTAAATCCAGCTTCCCCCACCCACCTTCCACAAAAACATAAAATATTTTCTTTCATAAATAATTGCAATAGGATGCCGTAGCCTTTTCCAAGCAGACAATAGCTAGATTGTGTAATGTTTTGCCCTAGGCAGGGCCCGGGGGGAGGGGGACACAAAGGCCAGCTTTCAGGGCTTGGGGCCTCTCGTTCCTGCTCCCCCAGCATTGCTCCCTTCCTACTCCTTCCCCTTCCCATGTTGTCCCTCCACTGTGACTTTGAAGTGGCAGCCGTTGGAGGCTCCTGCTACAAAAAACAAAAAAAGGGGGGGGGGGGGNNNNGGGGGGGGGCAGCAAAACCAACCAAACAAAAGCTTGTTATGAAGCCCCTCAGGCCCTGCCACAGACCTCACACGGAGCAACATTTATTTCCCCAGAAGGGGACCCTACACAAGCGTTGTGGGACCGATTTGGGGGTGCTGAGGACCTTGAACAGCCATTGGCACGCACCCACTTCTGCACGTCTGCGCTGTCAGGCTGCTCTCCCGGCTGAACGAGCATGGCCTCGTGCTGTTTTTAAGATAAAAGCTGTCTAAGGTCAGCCACTACAGGCCAGGCAGGGTTGTTCTGTGGATATTAAAAGAAAACAATGAAAAGACCTTTTCTGCATATAAGGTGTTTTGAAAGTCACCCATTTGAGTTGGGAAACCTGAGAGCTGTAATTCCCATACTGATTCACCTTCCTCCTTCACATCAGAAATTAGAAAACAACCCGCCCCAGCAACATCAAAGGAGGACCAGTGCTCCCCAGTACCCAGCCAGCCGTCACAGGCACTCCTGCCCGCCTTTCATGTCCCAGACAGCCCTGCCAGTACGCAGCCAGTGATGAACCCAAACCCCAGCTACAGGTCTAGCTGTCCCAGGGCTCTGGGCAAAACACTTCTACCAAGCAGATTATTTAGTTGGTTACCCCACCTTGTAGATAAGCACATTCAAAAATTACATATATGTCAGCTGCATCAGGAAGTACTTGGGCTGGGAAAAGACCAAGGCAGAGTAAGAGGAGTGCCCCACCCTGCCTGCTTGAAATATGCATTAATTCTACGTCATACTAGCAGCCTGTACTAGTACCATCTCAGCACTGTGATCTCCCCAAAGCCAGATGTCTACCATAGTATGCTATTCATATATAGCATAGTATATTATTCTGTGTAAAGTGAATACGATAGCATTCACTCAGCTATGAGACCAAATAGTTTGACTGTTCTTTACAACAAAAAAAAAGCAGAGTACATGTGGCCAGTTGCAAGAGCACGGACAGTTACTCCAAGTTTGCAATAAATTAGGTTATTTTGTTTGGTTTTTTGAAGTGCATCAAAAAGACTGCAATAAATGCATCGGTGTGGGTATATTGAACTGAACTACACTTAAAACACCCACCACACTAGGCATAAAGAAAACAACAGACAGGTGCTAGCCACAGCAATTAAAACAGATTTAGGACAAATTTATGCAAAATGCCTGCTTCAAAACTTGCAGGAAAAAAAACAGAATGCAGAGTAAAAATACATGGTCAAAAAACTTTCCAAGATGCATCTACAGATGGAGACACTGACTTTTTCTATAGGCTAAGGCATAGAGAGGCATACAGAAAACGGGAAAAAGCTAATGGAGCAAAACCACCTTACGATTGACCTTACCTGATCATGCTTTTAAAAACATGCTTTGACACATGACAGTGCATTTGAAAAATGCTCACCTTTTCTACAAAAGGAGAATTCTCTTGAGTCACTCGATAGCCACAGAGCACATCCAAAGGCTGAAGCATCTCTCCCTGCCCCATGTCAGAGCTGTCTGTCTGTCTCACCTCTGCCAGCCCCAGCATGGAAGCACTGGCTCCTCTGCACCCCTCATCACTCTGGAGATCCTTCAACTCCAGTACCTGGCCACTTCATGACATGAACATTTACGATGTGTTGAAAGTTTGGATGCCCACACCAAGTAAACTAACAGACACTTAAGCAAACTTCACTAAGGCATTTTTTTTTAAAAAAAAGTTCTCTATGATAGCACCTTTTCTTTTGTCAGAAGTATCTCCCCCCCGACTCTCTACACATAAATGTTTATTTTTAACTTCAGACTCATTACTGATAATTTGCAGAGAGATTTAAACCACCACCCATCAACTGAGTACTAACATGTTTCTAAGAGCTCAGTTTGGGGTTACAGTGATTCTATGCGTTTCCCCTTTCTCAGGTGAACAGAAGGTTCTGACTAAAGTTGCAGCATTTATAGATATATTTGACAGATAAAATAACGCCATGTATACATTACTCAGAGTAAAAAAGTTGGATAAAAACAATGTTTCTCAATGGACTCTGCAGGTAATTTACTCCTAAACTACTTCAAACAACCTTTGTCATGACAAGCTCCAGCCTGGGCTCAGTAAATCCCTCAGCCCACAGGAACATGGCTGGTTTTGGGAGAACAGTGATCTCAAGATCACTGGTACAGCCATATCCTGGTTTACCAAGGTCTTAGGAGACAAGGACCTTGTGTGAATCACTACAGCCAAGTGTTAGAAAAGGGCAAAATTTCTTAGCGAACTGGAGATGTAAGAAAGCGTCCCCTGCCCCTGTGTGCAGGCTAGAAATGAGCCAATTGTCAAAATGTAAAAACCCCCATGAATTTAGCAAGGCTTCCTTCCTTTTATATATCATAAGTAGAAGTGACCTGACGATATGCGATGGCCTGGATTACAATGCATTAACTCATCAGAAAGCACGCAAGTGCTGCAACACAGAAGCGCAAGAACAAAGAGCACCTTCACACAGGACTTTCCGTACTTGCGTTCCCCAAGTTCTGGAGGTTATCTGGACATCACAAAACCCTGAGCACAGTTAAAAATCACAACAGCTCATCTTTCTGGCTGTGCCTGCTCACGCTTCCCGGGAGAGTCAGGGTAAGGCAGGTAGCAGAGGTAACACTGGCACAGCTCAGTCACACCTCCTGCCAACGCAGCGCGAACGAGGTGGAAGCACTCTCCACCGCCATCTCTGAAACCAGCCTTCACCAAAACAGCGTCTTGGACCAAGATCTGTGTTTTTACAAATTTGGGCATAAAACTTCTAATGAGCTTGGGAGAAGCACTTGTTTTTCCAATTAACACCACATTTAGTAGGAAGAATGATCATTGGAGACACTTCACTATAGCCCCCCAAAAATTGACATCTTAAGTCAGAAACCAAGAAGCGCATGACAAAATTCTTGACATGAAACTTGAGAACACAAACTCTCGTGCTTGCAGGCAGGCAAGTTACCAGTAGAATCAAAGACAAAACAAAATACAAGCTAGAATTAATCCCTGCCAACAGTTGCTCATGATTGCTAAAACCTACGTACCATTACTTCCATACATTTTCAATACAAAAGATTACGGCTTTCTAAGAAAAAAAAAGAAAAAAGCCATTACCTTGGTATCAACATGAGAGTTCAGAATCTACTGGGGGTCTTTACTTATTCTTTTAAACATTACCACCAACTAAACAAGGTTACCTTACAAGCAGTGTCCTCATTTACCAACCACACGATCTCAAAATGTCAAAAAAGTTAAAAGGTTTTAGTGCAAGCATTATCGTAACACACTGGGAAAAACACACAAGAGTATAAATGCTTTATACCTCAGGGGCCCCAACTATGAGTTGAATAAAAATATATAGGTGTGCATGGAAAATAAATATTTTTATAGCTTTCTGATATATTTTATAGAAGTGCCTTGGAAAAAGATTGACTGCACTTCAAATAGTTGACAAAACCTCCAAAAATTAACTCTAATAACTAAGCAGATCCCTGCATCTATACCTATTCCTACTTCTTTTGTACATAGTACACTTTAAAATGCATTCAGGAATTTGTGAGCACATTAAGAGAAACATTTAGTTAACAAAACATTTAATTTTTAATACTACATTTCATATCTCCGAAAAACTTTTAGCCAGAGACCCTCGCTGTAATTTTTCAATGCAAAGCACATCTGACACCACCTCTGTTCAGTACAGGGATTCAACCCTTTAAATGAAAGGCTAAATGTGTGCTGTTCTTGACTAGTGGGAGTCTGGGCTTTACATGGCATCTCATCGTGAGAACAGGCTCGCTCAAGATTCCCAAACCCAATTTCTAAACCAAAAAGATTCAGATAAGTATCTGAGCATTTGCAATGCTTATCTGCTAGCTGTTCTATTAATTTCTGCCTCGATGTTTTGTAGGCCTCCACAAAGAACGTTTGCCTAAAACCTAAAAGAAAATTTCATGGTTACGCAAGTTGAAATTCCTCCACATGTACAGATAATTTAGAGGGAAACCTCCAATGTCCTCCTGGAGAACACAGAAACTACATTTCCCTTCTTTACATGTGGTGCAGCCATTTGACAACACCGATAAGCACCTCCTACGTATCTGCATGACCAGTGTTGTGGTCTCCATGAAGTCTGCCCTTAACTTGCAAGCACAAATTACCAGAGAGGTAATTTTCCTCTGCAACTTCGTTTTTAGTTCAAATATTTAAGAGCTAATTTGTTGGCATGCTTTATTTTTGTGATCTGGTAGGATGAGCTACTTACCATAGCAAGGAGCTTCTCACCATTCTCAGTCAAGCACAGCCCTTGCGTGGCATTGTTTGACCTGGTAACTTTATCTTTCCCTCATGGTCCCGATGTTCTTCCAGCTCACCGCACTTTGCTTTACTAACACTAGTCCCGATTTCCAGTAGCAAGATAGAGTATTTAGCCTAGTTTAGGATCATGTGTTTTGGCTTATCTGAATGTGGAAACCCTGTTTTGCAACGCAAGGTCGCATTTCATAATTACGTAGTGAGGTGCTCTCCTTCAGAGGCAGGTACCTCGCTAAAAAAAATACTTGGGGTACAAAACCAGAAAGATAGCGCAGCAGCTCCTAGCCAATCTGCAATACAAGCTACGTGCTGGCAAGCCTGGCAACCCAAGGTTTTTAAAACCACTTCAGACCCACAAATACAGCGCCAGCTGGGAGAGGGCAGATCGCATGTTTAAGCTTTATAACGAAGTGAGAAGGTAAGATACAGCAACTTCTGCAAAACACCTCCTAATGACAGCCCACACAGCCATTACAGAGGCCAAACATATCAGCTTCCCACTCAGCAAAGCTGCCAGAACTCAACTCAAAGCAAAATTTATATAAACGGAACAAACAGTATCATATTCAGCTATCACTTATGACTGCCTTCATTTTGGGAGCAAGTAAACCAAAGGATTTTGAATTACCAAAAGTAGGGGGGAATGTCCTTTCCCACCCTCACAAAAAGAGCAATCCTCTGTTACCCCATTTTGAAACTTCTCAGTACTCAAAAGCAGCCCTGCAGCCATAAGGATTTGCAGTGTTTCAAGACTGTAGTTTCTTATCCTAAAACCAAATCAAAGCATGTAACTGAATGCTCTTAACATAAGCTCTCCTCACTTTCACACCCCAAATATCACAAACTTTGTTAGCATCTTATTGCCTGTATTCCCCTTACTTGTTAGACCACAAGACTTTACCACGAGAATATTAAAACACGAATTGAGGAGCATTAGTACCATACATGGAGACGCATCCTGGAAACTCGCGCTGCCCTTCCAAGTTCAAACTAAATCCCTACAATAACAATAAACATATGGTATTATCTCACCAATTGGCACATTACACAGAATAACATGGTGACCACTACCTGGATGTTCTCAAGTATTGCGTGTGGCAGGTGTTTACTCTCAGGGTTTATAAAACTGGAGATTGGAAAATAAGTTTCTGTGAGCATGAAAATAGGTTGCTTATACACTGGACATTAGTCAGATGGTAAAGGCTGGCGCATCTAATACACTTTATTACTTACTTCGAGGAAGGGAAAAACTTACGGAACTTAAAATTTCCAGTACTTTATTGCTAAATTACATTATATTACTGGAGTCAGCAAGTTAGATCACACTCGTCTTCCACCCAAAACACATAGAAAGATACCAGGATAAAATAAAGACGGTGGTGCAAATAAAGACAAATGCTCCATGAATGAAAGCATTACTTAAGAGTCAGCTTTCCTCTTCGGTATTTTCAAGAAATTTCTAAGAGTATTTGCAGAATTAAAGATAAGGACCAGAAGAGAGATAACAGATGGCAATGGAAGGAAAACAGCATGTTAGAACTTGATACGGTACATTCAGTACTCTAGTACATTAGGAGAAATCCAGAGACAACTTCCACGTGCATGTTGCTTGGTTCCCTATTTATGAACAGTAGCATCATCAAGGGCTCATCACATAATATTTAGTTCTGTATCTACCAGCTTCTGTTTAGCACCCAGAAGCATATTATTCAGATCCTGCCATCCAGACCTTGATTTGGTTTTTGTTTTTTTTTTCTTCAATAAAGAGGCAGCATCCCAAGCCCTACTGGAAGAGGTACTGCTTCAAGTGACAGAGATGGAGACAAATAACAAACATGAGGGAAATACTGTATATTGTGTTAAAATTTCAACAGCTGTGTGTTTAGAGTCTGAGCTCAACTCCAATTCCCCTCTCTCTGCTGCCAATGCCTAGTGAACTTCTATTTACTTCAGACAAAGTTTCCAGAATCTATGAAGATACTTTATTATTTTCCAAAACGTTCAGCCACTTCGAGGTAGGGGGGTAACAGCTCATAAGCCAGTTGTCTCAGGCAGTCACCTGCCAAACAGGGCCCTCCTGATAGGCCAGGGCTGGAAGGAGAGGTTTTGAGCAGCTCTACCTCAACATCACCATGCATCACCAGCCTGGGCTCCTCATCCCACACAGAATCCACGCAAACAAAAGCTATGCCTTCAGCAAGAGACACCTGAGGTAGTAACATAGCGCTTGCAAATGTGCAGTGTTGAACAGTTTTTGTTTCTGTGGTGGGGTTGTTTGGTTGGGGGTTTCGTCTGGATGGGTTGGGGGTGGGGTGGGGTGTTTGTCCGGTTTCTGGTTTTGTGGTTTGTTTGTTTTTGTTCAACACCCCCACCACCACCACCCGACTGCACTTCAGAGCTCTGTGTTTTCTGAAAAGCAGCAGACAAGTCTCCGAGTCCTGCCAAGCAACCAAAATATTACTGGTCAACAACCTTTTCTGCTATCACCACAATCATCACTTTTTTGTTTTGCTTCAGTTTCCCAGGCTACAAGCCAAGGCTTTCACAAGCAATGCATTGCCATTAAGGCAAAGGTTGGCAATCCTCCATTTTTCTTTACATTACCAGCCTCACTGCTTCTGCACTACTGAAAAACACAGGTACTTCTGCCTAACCCATTTGTCCCAGTCCACTCAAAAGAAGAGCTCAGACAGTCACATCAGGCACCCACAACCTCTACTCCTGGGCCCCCGTGGTTGTTAGTTCCAGAGCTGGAGGCACATTAGTAGCTACCCTGAAAAAAAGCAGTGAGCAAAGGCAAAACAAAAAGAAAAAATAAAGAGCATGTCTGGATCCAGGCATCAGTATTACAGGACTACAGAAGAAACATGGAATAGGTCTGAACTTGTACCTAGAGATCTGAAATGTGAAGATATTTTGCACTCACATGGCAGGGATACCGACACACACAGAGACAAAGCTACTAGCTGTGAACTGCGTGTGTTTGGATTGTGGAGGAAGGAGACTAACAAGGGAGTCAAAACTGCCATAAACTTTTTCTGAAAACAAAATTCATTTATTTCTAAACAGGACTCCTTCAAGACAGTGTTACAGGAGCAAATACCTAAACAGTACTGAAAAACTATGTAAACTGTACAATCCAAGGCTGCCGAGGCATTTTGTACTGCCCTTCCCATGAGCCTGCTTCGTAGGGTTTAGTCTTTCAGTGAAGTCAGGGGGCTCAAATTGTGATAAACAACTCTCATCCCTGACCATGAGATGTCAAGTTCCCAGTACACAGTTAGGATGATTTGAGGAGGACAAACTGCAAGGTTATCGCAGATGGGGCCAGTTTTAACCAAAGCAAACCAACCCCAATGGTAAGCAATTACAGTTCTGACCCATGTCCAAGCTCATCTTTTTATTTGTGGAGAACATAGGGGCATGGAGACAAGTTACAGGGTTCTTAAAAAACCAACCAACCAACCAAACAAACAAACAAAAAAAAAACCTCACACAAGCAAATAACCCTGACCCCCACCACCCCCAGCACCTACAACACGGTCTATACATCCATACGACTAAGGAACATACATGCACATACCATGA